>JAVJAQ010005662.1:8850-150760 GCA_032362365.1 Zygogramma bicolorata | reverse complement strand
GAAATTCTTCTAGACCAATCACCTTTCCACATTTTCTTGGAGAAAGGGACCAGATGGACAAAATATAGAATTGCGTACTGAAAATCACAGTATTCTGGAAATTAACTCCGATTTGATGCCTCGTGAATTACTGTTCTTCAACAATCCCTTTATTTGGGATAACTTCAGAGAACCAATGATGATATCTTTCCAAAATTGACAGTTTTTTATAAGTTCTTGAACAAGGTTTTATTCCATTCACAGTCCTGATCTCTAGCAGAAAGAAAGTCGCAGACCCAAAACAGAAAAATGTGACAGAAGGTTGTAGCTGACTAACTTCGTACAGAAATTAATAAAAATATTCTGGCGGGTCTGAACCAGAACCTTCGACCTAGTAACGTTCAAGTTGATACTGACCTACCAAAAAGCACTCCTGTGAATAGGAGAACTCAGAGATATATATTTCCTGGATTCCTGGCTAATGGCCTGGAAGATGAAGATGCTGCTGACTACCTCGCAAATGTCGCAAACGGCCAACTGAGACAAAAACCTGTCATTGGCATTGCCTGAGCTTTCAACAAGAAAACCTGAAAACCTGGATCTCACTCGAAACCTGAATCTCAAGAAATGCTTCAGACTTCTGGCGAAATTCACCAGCCTCTAAGAAAGTCACCAAAAAATTACTCCAAGGGCCTGATTTTCAAATCATGTGAACCCTCACAACCAGAGAAAGTCGAATGACTTTTACTATTCCAAATTGGCTTCGCTTATGAGATAGAAAGATATATCCGAATTTTCTTTTGATGGGAGAGTTCGCCCGATTTGATAATCAGGCCCCTGGTATCAATTAATTGAAAGCAAAACGAGCAAGTGATGTTATCGATAAAACCCCCCCCAAGCCATGTTACTCAATTGACATCGCTGTATAGACCGGCTGAACAGATCACACCTCCGAGGCCTCAAAATGGCGTCCAGAAAAGGAATCAAGCATTAATCATTTTTATCGGCCGGTGGCGGGGATGAGTTTTCAGTTCGATTTGATAAAATCCCATTCATCATTACCGACAAACTGTCTCGCGGAATTATAAAATGTATCTCGGTCTGTTGTCAGAGCTGCGAATCATACAAAAAATACAACAAAAAAATAACGCCGAGAGAGGGAGCGACTGACGCTATTATGAACAAGCGGTGAAAAAAAAAACAGCAAATTATGTGCATACGAAAAGCATCATAACCTCCGTTCAATCTGGATTTAGACAACAACACAGTACAACCACCGCTCTTCTTTCCATCACTGATGATATTTTCAGAGCCACAGATAAGTCTACGTGCTTAGTCTTACTCGACTACAGCCAAGCTTTTGATACCATTGATCACGACATTTTGTACTGAAAACTTCATTTCTTCGGATTCTCAGAAAGTGCAGCAAATATGATAAAAGATTACCTGTCAGATCGCAGTCAATGTGTCATTCTGGATGGGAAGCAGTCCAGTAATTTGAACGTTACCAAAGGTGTTCCACAAGGATCCATATTGGGGCCCCTACTCTTAAGTTTGTATTTATCCGATTTCTATACTTTCATAAGTAAATTCTCCATACACCATTACGCAGACGACACACAAATATATTTCTCATTCACTCATAGCAATATCCATGAAGCTGAAACATATTATATCAACGACGATATTCGTAATATATTTGACATTTCATCTGTTCACGGACTGAACTTGAATTCGAAGAAATCAGTCGTTATGTCATTTGGACCACGAAGGAAACGTGATCTTGCTGCGTCTTTTTTGATCCTAGAAATCGGCAATGATACACTACCAATTATAAACGAAACCAAAATAAAATCTAGGATTATATTTTGATTCTGAAATGCGATTCACCAGACATACGAGCCAGACTTCTTACAGTACCTTGAGGCAGTTGTATCCTAATCGAGATATCATGTCGAGGAAACTGAAAATGAAACTGTGCGAATCTTTAATATTCTCTAAAATGTCATACTGTGACAGTGTATATACGGTCCTGCTCCGTTGCAATCTGACTCTCACCGCTTGTAGCGCATTCAGAATGCATGCCGTTTCTGTTATGGTATCCGTAAATACGATCATATCTCTAGCGAAATGAATAGCTCTGGTTGGGTGAGGTTGAAAATCCTTAGAAATATACAAGTGTTACGTGACACACATAAGATTTTAACGTCTCAAACCACAGTACCTTTTTCAAAGATTGAAGACGTTTTCCAACAACAAATCTGCTACTCGTAACTCTGAAGTACTTGTAATCCCCAAAAAACGTACTGCTGTCTTCACTCGAAGCTTTTCCTATAATGCGCCAAAAATGTACAAGTCCTTGCCAAGTGTATTCAGATCTTTCCAAATCATGAATTTCGAAAAAAGAATAAAATAATATTTCAGAGGACAGTAGGGCACCATTTTGTCGACCACGATCTGTAATTAGGAACAACGAATGAGGAATTTTCAGTCATATCTGAGTAATATTTACATTTTTTTCTAAGAGATATATCCAAAAGTGAAGTTGATTAGCTATCCAATTACCACTATTACAATTGACGTTTTTTAATAAAAGAACACAGCTTCAAATGTGAGGAGAACGAATAATAAGTGAGAAATATTCAAAACAAACATTGCATTTGATAGCAAGGAAGTCTCTCACATACGCTACATATTTAACTTTTGCATCATGACGAATTGAATGAATTAAATGACAAATTATTCTAAGAATTATCCAGAGTTTCCTTACATTATAGTTGGGGAGATACAAAAATTGTACAGTATTGCTAACATTTTTGCTTTAAATGTGATTTCCTCTCGATGCTGGGAGTTACGATTGGTAATAATCTCTCATGAGAAAACCATGTCAGATTGATCGCTAAAGGTGCTTCCCAGATGCTTGGATTTCTATTTCGTGCGAAGAGAAATACTTCACTGCTTGTCAGCTACTTATGATCTACAAGGCACATATATGGTTATCATATGCGGATCTCGGCATCAAAACATTCAATAAAGATTCTCGATTGTAATCAGAGAAAGGCAAGCCATCTTGTTGGTGATTCTTTTCGTAGATGGTTCTTGTGACCTTGGCAATTCATCGAAGCTCTCTTGCTCAAGGATCTTTTTTCAATAAAGCAGCTGAACTTTGAAACTATTTGCCGAAGGAGATTTTTCCTGAAGCTTACAAAGATCAAAATTTCAAAGTTGATGCAAGCGGTGTTCTTCGAACATCACAGGGCTTCTCTTTCGTGTGGATCTATATATAAAAAAACTTGCTATTATCATTTCGATTTCAGATTTGCCGTGTATACCTAATCAAGTTTAGGACTTTGACATTGCTTCAAAAACTGTATTCAGTATGCGATTATCATCGTATTTAGTATTTTTTTCTTACTCTTCACGTGAAAGTTAGTATTGGAATGTGAACATTTTATTTATGATTTCAGTCATATTCTGATCTCTCGAAACATCGTCGCAGCGTCTCTTTGACCAAGACTTCAACTAAATTGCCAATTTGACATTGATCATAACTGTCAACCAGAGGAAGTACCGTTTCTCTTTAAATCTCACCATTCAACATAGTGTTTAACAGATCTATTCCCAAGCCTATAGGGAAGTCATCCCCCAAATGTGCTCAATATTGTGCCGTCTTCAAACTCAAAGAGGAAATTTGTGAATGAAACCCACTCAAAAGGGAGTTTTTGTTTCGTTTGAAGATTAGATATGGTTTTCCGATCTGGTAAAAGTTCCTTTCCAAATACCTTTTTATGCTGAAAAGTAGAAATCGATTCAAATCGGAATAATTTCGCGTCCTTCAGAAGCTTGAAACACTCTTACCCTCCCGCTGAATGCGTCCAGTAGTTTTCCCAATAACCAAACGAGAAATATTCACCGACACCACTGATATTCCAGTGACCCGAATCAAAATGGCTGGCCGAGTGGCTAGCTATTTGGTCGAGTTTTCAAATTTATAAATGAGTAATCGGATTACGCTGGTTCATTCAAATTCTGGTTTATTTGAAAACGTCCTCATGTTTTCATTGGCTGGAGGAACTCTTCAGAAATTCTTCGATGCTTTCGAAAACTCGGCCCTTATTTCACATAGATTTCTTCAAGTTAAAAAATTGTCTTGCTGATATAACTTTTAGTTTCGTCATTGATGAGCCGCTGTTTCAGACTTTTGATTGTAGGGACACGCTGCTCATCGTACATAGTGTAGATTTTTCGCCTTATCAAATCTTTTTCCCAGTCGTCTAGACTTTTTATGACACCGGAATCTTTACGCTTTTTTCTTGATTCCATGGAATTTTCGACAATTCGTCTAACTGAAGTAAGAGGCTCCTTCGTCAAATTACTGGTTACTTTTGCTGCAGCACCCACGTTATATTCTTGCTGAAGTAAGGAACTATACACATTTTTTATAATGATTTTCGCGTCACAAGATAAGTGATTCTTCTTTAACGAACCACTGGAAGAAGCACTATAACTTTTTATCCACGGACGCCACATACTGCCTATTCTGTACGTTGGGGTATAAAATATTTGCTATTAATGTCTGTAATAACAAATGAATGTTATAAAATTATTGCACGCCGTAACACAAGTGAACACTTCCAATGAAATACAAAGACTAAAATGAACAAGTAGTGTAAGCTGTAATCCTCTACAATCCCTCTCTGAGAAACAAAATTACCTGAATCCGGTCCTTTTACATTTATGATGTGCATCTCGGATTTTACAACTTGAGGGTCTAATCGGTTTTATTATAATCGTTCAGTCAATACCATTTATTGTGAAAACTACTATAACTACAACCACCAGTTTCTTGGGCTAGAGATGGGTACTGAAAATACCCTTACGTACCGGCTTTCAACCACGAGATGGCGACACAAGGGAACGCCTGCCAGTTATTGCTGATATACGGATACAAACCGATTCAACAAGCTGCCATCGGGATCTTGCTGGATTTATTTTCTCTGAAATCCTATTAACTCGGTCGACTCCGATAAGGTTCAGTGGATTTAATTAAAGTTGTGACGAAGTGATAAAGAAAATCGAACGTTAACAAAGGGAACGCATGTAATTTACTGAGTAATTACCAGAATTCAACGCGTTGAGGTCCCGAATTCATTCAAGAAGTAATTGGGTGAACAAACTGAACCGAAAGAGATTTATGTTCGAATCAGTCCTATGTTTAGTGAAGTGGATATTATCCAGCGTATCAATCTATAGTTTGATTATACAGCAAGGTTAATCTAGACAGGGGCGCACCGAGAAATTTGGTCTGGAAGAGGATCAAAAAACTTCGAATTCTGGTGGATTTCGTGATCGAATGAACTCTAAACAACCCTTTTTCACAACCGAATACAACAACATCATTATTCTCCTCACAGAGTAACACTAATATTTTTTTCTTTTTTCTTGTGAATGACTCTTCATTCTGCTCTTCTGAACCTGTGGGTAAGCGTCATCTAGCTCAATTCTTCCATTTGGAACCACAAATCTGCAATTTTGTATGGACACCTCTTGACCTTAGAGAAAATAAACTAGAACGTCTTGGTTTTTGATTGCAGAAAAAAAGCATTTTTGAAAAAAAAATCACTCACGAATATTTTGACTATATTTTTATATAGTACAATAATCTACATAAAGTGTTTTTTATAAGACGTCTCTTATCTCTTCCAGATGAGTTGGCCTCATAGTCATAGTCACTCATTCCTAGTGAAAGAGTCGGCTGATGACTTTGGGACCCTGAAATGTTCATTGCTCTAAAAACCTCGCTCTCTGAAACACACCCGATACAAAAAATATGCTCCCGAAAACAACTTTATCTCGGTCCCTTCATTAGCTACGTATACGTTGGGAACAATGGGAGTTTATATAGATGATATACGAAGATAATAAAAAAGTTTACAGCTCTTCCGCTTCCTCTAGAGCAGAGCGTGAAAAAGGCCGCGTCCAATTGTAGCATTCAGGAAGTTTATTACTGCCGAAACTGCAAGGCTTCCGCCCTTTCGCACCCCACTGACCCCCCTTTCCCTTCTTCCTATTGGTCTTGTGTGCAGAAAGTATTTGCGGAGCATAGGGGACGGATTATTTTCACTTGCCCCAATTCTATTTTGTCTGTGATCTTCGAAAGACACGAGAAGGAAGATATTTCGGTGATTTGGGTTTTAGATATTTTCAATAAGTTACTTTGAAATCAGTAATGCGATGTTAGACACGGAATATATTATGAAAAATTGAGTAGATTTATCAAAACAGATATCAAATAGAGAAAGTGACCTGAATTATTTATCAAATCATCTGGAGGAACGAGTCGTCATGGCCACTCACCTACACAGTGGGTTAATGGACTAACACTTCTCAGAAAAACAGTACTTTTCTGGCTGATACTACGATATCCGACAGGTGTAAGGGAAAATTTCTTCATATGTTTTTGGCGATACAAATATGTATTCAATTTTCAATTCTTGGGACGCGCAAACTTGTAGATCGTTTCCTGGCTAATTGACCCATCGTCTATACAATGTAGTTCCCACCATCTACTCGAGCTCTATGGTTTTCTATAATGAAAAATAAGTTACCTTCAAGAATACCATACCACGAAAAAGATCGAAGCTAACGAGTAAAATAAGCCGCTATCACGCCACGACGAGGCAACAACCAAAAAGTGATGGGATCTACCTTGGAGTGACTGAAGGCCAATCTGCCCGATACCAGCCTACAGGTGTCCCATACAATAATTGAAAATTGATTTCGGTAGTTGTATCGTTAAAAGAATATACAGGTATTCCTTTTGTGCACTAGCGGTACCTATCGGATATAATTCAATGCCATTCGTGGTGTTAGCCAAGGAAGTAGGTTTTATCGGACATGTGTTGGTTCATCAACCTACTATTTAGGTAAATCGAGACTGGCCTAAACGAATTGTTCTACTGGATAATTTGATATATAAGCCTGCATGTCGCATGCTACATTTTATAAACTTAGATTCTGCAATGACTAATTCTAAAGCTTTGAAAATGAAGGAAGCAACTTTCGAAGACTTCGATAGAAAAATGAAATATTCAAGTCTTTCCAATATTTGACAAGCTGTGAGAAGACGAATATATGAGACATTCGAAAGTCAGAACACATTTCGGTTGTGTCGACTGTTATTGACAATGTTTCTGGGTGTGATATAAGTAACTCGAGAACTAAAATGAGAGTGACTCCAGAAGAGGTAAAGGCTCGGGTAAAGGTACGTCACAGTATTTGCAATCGTCTTCAAGTTCAATAAGATATTACAAAGTTGTTCGGTAATCACCCGAAACGTCGCGTCGTGATCACAACCAACCGGTGGTTCCGTAAATCAGTTTCCATTTATTTTCCTGTACATTTGTATTTTTCCCAATTGCTTTAGTTTTCTCTTCCTCTGAATGGCTAAAAGTAACTTTTTTATTATATTATCAATTATTTTATTCATTATTCTTAATTATAATTTGATTTCTGCTCATTTTGCTTTTCTTGGTTCGATTGATTATTTTCATTTTGTTCTTCATCGAACCAATATTTCAATGGTATATGAGTGATATAGACAATGGAAAGTGAAACCAATACCATTCAAAAATGAAAATTTGACAACGAAACAAACATTTTCAAAGAAATGTTGCAATCATAAATTGGTCCTCATAATTCAAATCATCAATAGTGATCTCGAATGTATTTTAATTCCTTGCACGAATTTTATTAAAACAAGAAAACGTACAGTCACGATGGGGAAGTTGAAAGCTAGATAGCTTCAGTTGCGTTTTACATCGACAAAAGCAATCTTGATGAACAATTCAGCATGAAATTTCTTATATTCATTCGATCTAGAAACGATATAAAGTGTGAACACTTTCTATCAAGAAAACTATTATAATATATATACGTTACTTCTAAAGGCGGTTCCTTCTGCATTAGGATTTTGCATTTTTCTTACGGAATTATGTCGAAGTTGTCAAAATCACAGAAATTGACAACTTTGAAAATATTCCCCTTGAGGTCCAGATGTACAAGCAAGTTCTAGTTCATTTTGCTTTTTTTGGTTCGATTGATTATTTTTATTTTGTTCTTTATCGAACCAATATTTCAATAGTATACGAGTAGTATAGACAATGGAGAGTGGAACCAAAACCATTCAACAATAAAAATTTGACAACGAAACAAACATTTTCAAAGAAATATTGCAATTATAAATTGGTCCTCATTATTCAAATCATCAATAGTGATCTCGAATTTATTTCAATTCCTTGCACAAATTTTATTAATACAAGAAAACGTATAATCACGATGGGTAAGTTGAAAGCTAAATAGCTTCAGTTGCGTTTTACATCGACAAAAGCAATCTTGATGAACAATTCAGCATGAAATTTCTTATTTTCATTCGATCTAGAAACAATATAAAGTGTGAACACTTTCTATCAAGAAAACTATTATAATATATATACGTTACTTCTAAAGGCGGTTCCTCCTGCATTAGGATTTTGCATTTTTCTTACGGAATTATGTCGAAGTTGCCGAAATCACAGAAATTGACAACTTTGAAAATATTCCCCTTGAGGTCCAGATGTACAAGCAAGTTCTAGTTCATTTTGCTTTTTTTGGTTCGATTGATTATTTTCATTCTGTTCTTCATCGAACCAATATTTCAATAGTATACGAGTGGTATAGACAATGGAAAGTGGAACCAAAACCATTCAACAATGAAAATTTGACAACGAAACAAACATTTTCGAAGAATTGTTGCAATGATAAATTGGTCCTCATTATACGAATCATCAATAGTGATTTCGAATTTATTTTAATTCCTTGCACAAATTTTATTAATACAAGAAAACGTATAGTCACGATGGGTAAGTTGAAAGCTAGATAGCTTCAGTTGCGTTTTACATCGACAAAAGCAATCTTGATGAACAATTCAACATGAAATTTCATATATTCATTCGATCTAGAAACGATATAAAGTGTGAACACTTTCTATCAAGAAAACTATCGTAATATATGTACGTTACTTCTAAAGGCGGTTCCTCCTGCTTTGAAAATATTCCCCTTGAGGTCCAGATGTACAAGCAAGTTCTAGTTCATTTTGCTTTTTTTGGTTCGATTGATTATTTTCATTTTGTTCTTTATCGAAACGATATAAAGTGTGAACACTTTGTATCAAGAAAACTATTCTCACCAGAACGAGCACCAGATAAATTTCCTTCTATCTGAATGAACAAATTTCCAATAGTTATGGAAATTCATCTATCGTACTGTTTTATAAATTTGTTACTTCATATGATAGTGTGTTTCATTCTGCTCACGAAAATATGTTGAGAAAACTCCGCGTTTTCAAATTCCCTCGACAAAACATCGGAAAAAACATTCTTCACATGAGTTGCCGACGATTCAACTCTCGATATCGACCTCTCAACAAAAAGCGTACCACAATAGACACGAAGGATCGTAGCAGTGGATCATCCCTGTAGACCAACTCCCTTTTGATATCTATTTATCCGACGTAGAAGCGCAAAGAGTTCGCCTTCTGATATCAGTTCCCCATTCTCCCCAAACACGAGCCGCAAGATAACGGAACCTTATCGATTCGCCATCTTGGCCCAGTTAACTCTCCGATATATTTATAGCCGGATCGCGGTCCTATTTCAAATACCAGAAATACCGCAACGAATCCTAATCGGAGGCTCGATCAGAAAGAGCTAAGATTTACTGGACGATGTCTCTTGCATCGTCGATAGGCCAGGAGCGCTATTCTGTAAACTCTTGACAAAACAGCTCTCGTAAAGTACGATCCCAGGACTCCCAGTAACTCATTTTCTGGAAGGCATTGAGTAACGTTCATTAGTACTTTGAACACCTGACTAACTGCCAACTTGGGTAGGCTGATTGTCAGATGCCAGGGGAGAAAGGTAATTGAAAATAGAACCAACGTAACATTCTTCTTATGGCTGATTTTTCATATGCTTTATTAAACATCATCATCCGGTAATATCCAGCAATGCCAGACACTTCCTGTCGACTATAACTTCTACCAGATGTTTTAGAGCCCAAAAAAACTTTACATACATTATGATGCGTCATTATTATTTGAGACAAATCGCGGGGGAGACATCCCCCAGGTAGGTACTAAAAACATTGACTATGCTTGCATATTCAAGCGAGTGCGATATCGATGCTAAGTACAAGACAGTTACACAATTGTGAACTGGAATGTTATATGCGAGACGATTATCAATACGTGATTGTGCGACTTTTTCGAACTGATTCGGAATACATAGGTAATGATAATATTATCAAGCAATTATTGAATACTCTCTACATAAAACGCAAAACGTCAAATGACTTGATATAATAATGTTCTTTGGAAACTGAGTTACAAGGGGAAAACCAGTTCACACTGATATCTTACTAGCAAAAAAACGCGCTCACACCTACGACTGAATATTTTGAGTCTGGCACAAGTTATAGCCGGTGGGAAGTGTCTGGCATTTCTGGATATTGCGTCGTCATCTTGATCTATGAAGTGTATACAAAAATTTTCCGTATGAATTCAACCAGAATCAATATATTTACTCACCTTTCTCACCTGCAACCTATTACCCGGCTGTCTACCCAACTCAACAGATACGAAGGCGTTCAAATTATATATGAACGCTACTCAATGCTCCACTGTCCCAGAAAAAAAGTCAGGCTTGGGAGGCCTGTGATCTTCGACGATATGAAACGTATCTCTAGAATACGTTACTCCTAAAGGCGGATCTTCCTGCATTAGTATTTTGCATTTTTTTCACAGAATTATGTTGAAGTTGTTGATATCACAATCGAAAATTGACAACTTGGAGAATATCTCCCTTGAGGTCCAGATGTACAGACCAGGTTCTAGTTCGATTCAAGTGAACTCGATCAAGTTGCTGATCGTTTGTTGCTCGACAATTGATCTTGGTTCACTTCAATCACAATTCACGGTAGTTTGTACAACTGGCCCTGAATGTCAATTTCATCACTGAGATGATATGAGAGAAGAACGTAACAAAACACACGATTCAATAAATAAATATTCAGTATAACGATCCAATAATCGTATATAATAACTATAAAATGAGCATTCACCATTCTAGAGGTGCCTTATGAAGAAAGATTGGAAATAGGTAAAGAACTTTCATCAGGGTTATTGAAAACGGTCTCAAGCTTCAATTCGATCAAATTAATGTTGAAATCTAAATAAGTGTAGAAGAAAGCATTTCCTTCTGAATGAAAACTACGTCCTTTCAGTCAGCTTCTTTTCTTTCACCCCTACACCCAACCTTTTGATACCAGTTCAATTCCTACTCAGGTATTCTCATAAGTAGAACACGAATTTGAACGCCTCATTCCGTCTTCTTCAACAATTTTTTTCTTATTGCAACGTTTCACTAAAGAACTCGAATCAAAATACCGATACGCTTTATTGGTTAAAGAGGACGAAACAATGCGCATCAAAGTAAGAAAATAATTACACATAGTAACCAAAATCTGAAGAGTGTGACCTAATGAGTAAAAAGGCGTGTGTTATGTTTGTAATACTGTGTAAAAAAAAGCGAGGAATGTATTTTTTCCGAACTTGGCCATAAGAACAGATTACAGAAACGAGATAAAGATAAAATAGTATTATCTGTCTAAACTAAAACATGTCGCGCCACGTCTTGTTTTTTTACAAATAATTACAGTGGAAGCAGACGGCTGAGGGGAATCATGTGACATAGTTCCTGCACCCAAAATTTCAGGTAGGGAATATATTCATATTTATGACCAATAAAAGGATAAAAAAATTAATGATACATTTTTTCTCGTAAAAACTTATCATTTTATAGGTATTAATTACTCACCTGAAATCTTGAGCAGAATAAGCGCATGATAATGTGAGTAATTCTTCTTTCAGTAAGTACGTGGCACTATGAATTCCGAAGATGATGGTTTCATTCAGTCAAAGTATGGAAAATTTCTTGGGAAAAATATCGTTTCCCATATCTTGTAATAGGTACTCCTCCCATCCCGATACATTATTTTCTACGCTTTTTTAAAGAATAATGATCCTCATACATCGTTCATTGAAACCTCGAACTATGGTTCATTATTCGAAATTGAAATATTGGATTTACAGGTAGGGTTGTGAAAATCATTGAATTTATAATCTGTGTTTGGGTTCGGCAACTCCACTTCCAGTCTGAATAAAACAATCATCAGCGCCGTCAGAGGTTGTTAACCCTAGGTTTTCAAATATTTCGCGAAAGGGGCGCATCTTCCATTTCAAAATTTATTTGTTGTATTCCTCAGTGTGCGATGGATTGGTTATATGTTGTTGGTTAGGTCAAGAGTGCTATGGATTTTTTCCCAACCTATATTTCTGCTCCATCGTTTAAGTTTATTAGAATGTACTCATATCATGCTGGATGAGTGTATATATTTTGAAATTGGATATTTCCCCCGGAAATTGTTTGAGCAAATCTTCCGGCCTAATTGAAACAGCACGAATCCAAATCGGGAACTTGATCAGTAAGAGGTAAGATTTACTGCCGATGTCTCTTACATCTCCAATCGACCTCTGCTCATCTGATCCGGACCTATTCGAAACCGGTCAATTTATTGGATTTTATTTCTCTGCGGACTAGACTGCGACTAAGCACATTTTCCGCCGGGAAATCCCGAGGAATTTTCATTTTATGATGGGCGGCATTCGAGGCGGCTCAAGTTGAATTAATGTGAGCTACTACGGATTCTGTTGTTGCTGTAGTGATTTTAGTATGCCGAAGGATGTTTTCTCATGCGCCATAAAGCCTTGATATTATTCGTAGCATCTTCGTCTAGTGAAAATGAAAAACGAAACGTCAGTCGAGGTTGGTTCCTTAGATTTAAAGCAGAATCAATGGTTGTTTTTGAAAATCTGAATTCACTCCTATTGCTAAATCATCAAGTGAATATTTCAGTGATTGATATGTGAAAATAATTTTATAGCGGTTCAAGTCATTCACAATAAGGAATAAACAGAGAGGGGTTGCTAAATATTTGGATGTTACCCCTTTTATAGAAGTTTCCTATTCTGATTCCATTGACTTGGAAGGAAAAAGTCAAAAATCGCTTTCCGGAAATATATTTAAAAAATGTCTGAAATGGAAAATTACAACTCTTTATCACAATACAACACAATCACTTAAATTGCTCCACTAACTTTTCAACGCTCTGTACTAAAACACTCTGATAACCTCTCTGTGATAGAACTTCTCTCCTTCAACTTCCGGACTTAGCAATAACAAAGGTTTTTCCACTCTCTGAATAACTCAGCTGAATAACTCTGCTACTCTCTCTCTGAATAACTAACTCCTTCGCGATGAAGCGTTTGCTTATATATCTGCGTACGCCTATGAAGAATCTTCGAAGAGAAGCCTCGATGATGTGTATCGAATTTTTCACGCGAATCAACGGTTCCTGGAAGAATGACGTTCGCTCTTCGCCCACTGCGTTTACGATCGTCAGGGCAGACGCTAGGAGATTCGTAACAATATATTTCGATGATTTGTTTACATTCGTGAATATTAATGCATATGTTTCAATATTCCCCATTCATCTCATAAAAAATTATTACTAACCACTTACAATGGAGGTGAGAATGTGCTCCAGTTTTCATTTACATTCAATTACGTTGCTTTATACTTACCATCGGAACTATAATAATATATAGACGAAAGGATGAATGATCATAAATAAAGTAGTTGCTACAAACCTAGATAATCTAATTTATCCTAAAACAAACTACTAACAAATGTGTGACCGAACAAAACGTCAAATCAAACAAATTACGTGGAGAAACAAGGGAAAAGAAAAATACAAAAATAATCTGCCCTATTGCTATAAAACAACGCCGTTGTCAAATCACACAGAAATCAATCCGATTGTTAACGAGAACAAATAACGATAACGAATAATAACAACGAAAACAGTGGTAGAAAAATGAAATACTTCAATTCAACATAAAACGATATATGACTGGTTGAGAATAACATGAAATGATTAGAAGAATATACAAATATATTCAAACGAAATTATCTATTTTTCATCATAATTATGGGAACTGAAATCAATATATGTCGCAAATGAGAAGTGAAAGATGTTATCGATTTTCCTGAGCAATTTTAATTTAATTCAAAAACCTCCCTCGAAGCATCCTTATTAACGTTATTGGAATCCACTTATTGAAAAACGCGTATTTCAGACTGAAATTTTTCATCTCATTTCATGATAAACAACATGAGTAAACACAATTTTAATTGATCGGCTAAAATTTTGTTTGTATTGCATTTCCAATTTCATGGAAATTACTTCGTAATTTCAAATAGAATTCCTAATATTCATATATTTTTGATTCAGCAGTTCATGTTCCTCACGATACCCCAGTTCAGTAACAGAATATTGCGGTATCAAATCTGCTATTCCGCAGTAATTTTCCACAAAAAAAGTTATGTTAAATTCCAAAATATCTGTCAAACTGAAAAAGCTATAAACCCCAATTTCGGGTCATTCAAACCGAATTGTAATGCCACATCAATACCAGGAGAGACAAAAACGTCATTGGAATGAGTCTGAAACAGTTCACTCCCGTTTAACAGAAACAATAATTTGAATAAATATCATTGCTATTTTACTCCGGTTCGCATTTCTTTCGATGTGTGGATACCCCTAACAATAAGATCATTGTAATTCAAAAAAAAATTTGTTCTAAAATTATTGTTCGTTCCGTTAACCAGGTGACGAACGTCAACCCGCAAAATTCGAAACTCGTACGAGCCATGGATCAACGAGGTCTTACTTTTCAACGTGCGATTACCCAGCATGGTGACCTGGCGGGGATTTGAGAGGCGAACGTGCTAACTTCAACACTACCTAGCCCACAATATGATTCAACAATTGAAACAGTCAAATATTGAGGGACTAAAGAGTAAAACTATGTCCGAAGTTCTCTTCTACCTGTATCAATAATATACAGTCTGACAAAATGAAAGCTCCCATTCACCATTAAAATATGAACGGATGAATCCAGTGTGGAGAAAACGCGAGAAAATCTACTCTCAAAACGAATGAATAGAAGTTACATCAGATAGAACCAGCCTTTCACTGCTGAAATGGAGAATGCTGCACAAACATTCCGTACAAAGAAGAAACATCGAGTTCCAACTGACCTGACATCGCAAACACACACGCAAGGTAAATAACGGATAGTTAATTAGAAACTTCACCGAATGGATTTCTGAAAAGGGTTTTTTTTTTCGTGAATGGACTCCGCATTTTTGTTTGGTCCCATTGTTTTTCACACTTTTGTTCTCCATGGCACACTTCTTCCAGGTGGAACCAGTAATGAAAGAGTATCTTAACGTGGTTGTAATAACCAGGATTGGGTTGGGAAAAAGAATTGACTATAGTTTTCATTCATTGTTTGGTTTTAAGGAATACAGGGTCTTTCACGACGAGCGTTCGTTGGGAATATATGGAGAATGATTCAAAATAAAAACTTGAAATTTTGTGGTAGTGGGTTTTACAAAATGGCCATCTCAACTAAAATATTTTTGATTTCCGGTCTCTTTCCGTTATACCGGAAGTTGAGGTCAACTTCCTTATTTCAAATGGAACACCCTGTATTTTATTACATTTTTCAATTTTTCATCACATTTTAGGCCCACTTTCTATAACAATGCCCATACCCAAATTTGTTAGTTTTCGAGATATTGATTCTTTTCTGAAAAATTCTACAGTTACAGCACCACTCCGAAAATATCATAACTCATAGATAGTAACAGTTGAAAATGTGAAATTTCACAGAATCACACCTTAAGCATCAAGTCATGAACAGGTTCTTCGAATTTTCGAAAATAATTTACAGGGTGGTCGAAATTTCCACCTTGAACATAACATCGAGAAAACTGATGAAACACGATTTTTTCAAATGGAAACCATACACTATCCTATCATTTTTGGATACTACGTAAAAAAAGATATCAAATTCGTGAAGAATGTCCTATACCTAAAATACACCCCTGGCAAGATATATTCGATTTTGAAAAATATTTGAAATGTAAATCATTCGAAGCAATACCAAACCAAGAAAGCTTTGAAAACAAATGAAGTTACAACAAATATGTCGAAATTTGATGCCATATAGTTGACGTGTATTTCGTAGTTTCCTATTTGTGTGCAAAATGTCTCGTTTGGGGTATTCTAATGAAGATTTCCTGAATTTAATAATCATTTATGGTGAATGCAATAAGATAATGGACAGAACTTGTCGTGTTTTTGCAGAAAGATTTGCAAATCTACACAGACCCAATAAAAATATTCTGAGATTTCTTAGAAACTGCCGTGATTTCGGATCTTTTTCGTCTGTCATCAACAAAAAAAAACACTCGTGAACAATGAGGACATCGAGTTTGTAGTTTTGCCCTACTTCACAGCCTATCCAGAAAATTCTTTGAAAGACGCAGAAAAGTCACTTAGAATTTCATGTTCGTCAATAAACCGGATTTTGATCAAACATAAGTGGCGTCCCTTCAAATATCACCAGGTTCAAAATCTGAAACCTCACGACTTACCTGCACGAGTGGAGTCAAGATACAGGAGGACCCTGAATTCACGAAGAACATGATATGGACAGATGAAGCCAAATTTGCCAAGAATGGTATGTACAACCGCCATAATAGTCATTTTTGGACATCAGAAAATCCAAAGCTCGTTCGTCAGCGCTACTCCCAGGATTCATGGAGTTTCAATGTTTTTTGCGCTATAAAGGAAGACCGAATTTTATGTTTACATCTTTATGATGAGAATTTGAATAGCGATATATATTTGCATATAATTAGGAATAGGGTTGGTGAATCCATTAGGCATGTTTCTGAACAATAGCGTTTCAAGTTATGGTATCAGATGGATGGAGCCCCTGCACATAGTACTGCTACCGTTGCTGGGTTGTTGAATGGGATGTTCGAAGATCAGTGGCTTTGTTACAACGGGCCATTTAAATTTCCTCCTCGCTCTCCAGACCTGACGCCACTGGACTTCTCCATCTGGGGATATATAAAAGAAACTGTTTATGCGGATCCTGTGAGTGATAAAGAAAACATGAAACGAAGGGTTCTGAGAGCTTTCAATAATTTGATTCCTGACTCCATACAGAAAGCTACAAATAGTGGTATGCAAAAAAGAATATATATTCTCATTCAGAACAAAACGGCAATGTCTTTGAACATCTGTTGAAATGAACCACAATATTATTCGAATTTAAAGAAATTAAGTTGAATTCTAAAATTAAAGTAAAATCTAACCTTGAAAAATATAAACAAAATGAAATTAGTGTATTCGATATCAATAAACAAAGATATAATTCATCTCTCTGATAGTATTTTATTTCAATCCATCCATTTTCATATTGAGTTACCTTTTACCAACGAGTTAATATTAGTTCATTTGTTTTCAAAGCTTTCTTGATTTCTATTTCAATTTCCCGAAATCGGATATATCTTGCCAGGGGTGTATTTTAGGTATAGGACATTCTTCATGAATTTGATATCTTTTTTACGTAGTATCCAAAAATAATGGAATAGTGTATGGTTTCCATTTGAAAAAATCGTGTTTCATCAGTTTTCTCGATGTTATGTTTAAGGTGGAAATTTCGACCACCCTGTAAATTATTTTCGAAAATTCGAAGAACCTGTTCATGAGTTGATGTTTAATGTGTGATCCTGTGGAATTTCACATTTTCAACTGATACTGTCTATGAGTTATGATATTTTCGGAGTGGTGCTGTAACTGTCAAATTTTTCAGAAAAAAATCAATATCTCGAAAACTAACAAACTTGGGTATAGGCATTGTTATAGAAAGTGGGGCTGAAATGTGATGAAGAATTGAAAAATGTAATAAAATACAGGGTGTTCCATTTGAAATAAGGAAGTTGACCTCAACTTCCGGTATAACTGAGAGAGACCGGAAGTTAAAAATATTTTATTTGAGAAGGCCATTTTGTAAAACCCACTACCACAAAATTTCAAGTTTTTATTTTGAATCATTCTCCATATATTCCCAACGAACGCTCGTCGTGAAAGACCCTGTATATTCATCCCACTGGCACGAAGGAATCCATATACAAGATTCTCACGAAAACGATCGCAAAAGTGATACAGAATAGTTTTCTTGCGAATTCATTGGTATTATGTAAAACCAAATTTAAATAAGGATCGTAATCAGTAAATACCAAGGCTTGTACTCTTCTCAAAGAAAGCCGATCAATCTTTATTTAGCACTTATTCAGAATTCAGGAGTAATTATTCCAAAATGGCAAGTAGCTCGATGCAAGAAATTACGATCAGTAATAATTCCTCATAGAAAAACTATGTGGCATCGATCGCTAAAGGTGCTTTCCACAAGCTTGGAGCGAGCGAAGAAATACTTCTACACTTCTCGTCAACTTCTGATGATATACAAGACACAGATACGGCCGTCTTGGTGCTCGGCATCAAAAAATCATTGGAACTTATTGATTCTATTCAGAAAAAAGCAATTCGTCTTGTCGGTGATTCTTCGCTCACGAATTCGCTCACTCCGTTGGATTATCGTAGCAGGGTATCTTTTCTCTATATATTTCCACGATCAGTGGCTTTCTAAATTTTTGTCAAACGTTCCATCCTTGGCAGAGATCTTTTTTTATTAGAACTTTGGAACTCCTTACCGAGAGGGGGTTTTTCCTGAGGCATGAAACTTCAAAAATTTGAAGTGAATGTCCAATCGTATCTCCTGCCCCTTGATTCACGTGATGTTCTTTGGACATCTCGGCAAGTTTCAATGAAAATGGGTTGCGAAATGTCACAAGTTCTGTGGGCGAGGGCGTACTGATGCTAGGCTAGAGGAAGTGTCTGGGGCAAACAAGATTAGCAATTATGTTGAATTCAAAATCAACACGTCGCGAATGTAAACAAGACAAAGAAGACAGTACATTCCGGTTTTTCTCTTCCGGCATTATGTGTAGTCAGTTTCGGCTATTGTTTTATTTCGCGTTCGGAATGTTAGATTTCATAGCTTACAGAGTTAGGATTATAAGAAATCATATCGAAATAAATTTTCTTATAGAAAAATACAGGAATGAAACACAGAAAAAAAATCTACAATAAATTTTCAGCTGATGGTATTGATGTGTAGTCTCGGTAGTGTAGTGGTTAGCATATCTGCCTATCAAGCGGAAGGCCGGGGTTCGAATCCTCGCCGGGCCACCGTGCTGGGTAATCGCACGTTAAAAGGTAAGGCCTCGTTGATCCATTGCTCGCACAAGTTTCGACTTCTGAGGGTTGACGTTCGTCGGCTGGTTAACGAAAACGAACAATTTTAGAACAATTTTTAGAACTTATTCATTTAGGATACGTGATTCCAGGTGAAGTATTGATGTGAGGTTTGTAAAATGAATTGGTTTAGGAAGAATTATTGAAAATCAGTAGATATGCAGATGGGTTTTGAAATGTGTCCCAAAAATTTAAAATGAAATCAACAGAATCCCTTACCGCGTTTCTAGTCCGCACACCAAATATATGACACACTCGCTGCTTTGACAGCTTTGACGTTCGCACATATTTACTGGGGCTATCAGTTCGTATCGCCTGTTCAACAGGTGGAGCACGTCCGAGTGATATTTCAAGTAGAATCTATAGTTTGTACAAGAATCTTTTTTTACCTGGAAAAATTTTACCTAATAGGATACTCACAGATTTTCGCGATTTTTTCTGGGATGATACTACATGATGAGAGAAATAATTTTTTGTCAGTCGGGCTCGATTAGTTTTCGAGATGAAGCCTGTCAAAGTTTGTATGATATCTTACCTTCTTCTCAACAGCAATAAATGATTGCAGTTCACATTTTTTAAATCACACATCTTTTTTCATAAAATCTTTTCCCAATCCATTTCATTCAATTATCGCTAAGTTTCTTGAAATCTGATTGAAATTCTATAATTTGGCGGATGCGAGGTGGGATGCTTAGGTTGAAAATTCTCACTATTGAGATTAGAAAATTCTCAACCGACCTAAACTTAACACTCTAAATAACTGATTCACTCTCCCGAATTAACAATCACTTCGTGTTTAAGATTTTTGTGAGTTTTTGCTATGGTCATCCCTCTGAGGAATATTAATGACATTAGTAGCATCACCAGCGAATAATCGGTCGAAGATTGGCAATTGTTCTTGCCTATCTCATTTTTGTTTTTTTTTCTGTACTCGTTTCTGTAAGGACAGTCACTTCAAAATAATTTCCTATGATCATAATATATTCCTGAGTCAGTCCGCAGTCTTTCTCGTGATAGTTGCATCTTCAACGCAAAATAGGTAAAATTGAAACTGCTAAATGAATAACTAAGTAAACAGAAATTGCCAAAAAAACGGAAACATACTGTATGTTTCCGTTTCATTTATTTTTTTCGATACGGTAATTTTCACTTTGCTGTCTTATCACGATTGCTAACCTTGTATGGCCCAAACATCTCCCCTAGCCTCTAGAACCCCCCCCCCCCTCGCCGATAAACTCGTGACGTTGCCTAACCCTTCCTATATACAGGATTATAATGCCAACAATCCGTTTCATAATAGTAGATGTCATTATGAGGAGAAAGGAAGAGGGATGACTACTATCAAATATGTTTCAGTGGGGAAGAAATCCACTTTGACAAACGCGGCTTTTTCCAAAGTCGAATATTTTCGGATAATAATCCGTACGTTCAACAGACAACAATTCAGATCCCGTCATAAATCAAAACCTCATACCGCCTCAAAACTGTTCCAAAACACACAACTCACTGCGGCGTGTCTTGCCCTAATTGGAAACATAACACAAATTTCAGGCATTCCTCGTTAGCAACCATCCGCGAAAGTCGAATAACATCCATCAATCTCCTGTTTTGTATGAAAGCTTGTCTTCGAATCGTCTCTAGATTACGGCGCTCGCTGTCTGGTTAGAGAAAATGGCGGGAATGCCAGACGAAACAATGAGAAAACGCAGATTCACCCTAGCAGTCGTTTTTTTGTCTGAGCCGACTGAATCAAAATTTATGAACGCTGATTTGAATTTACTGAAAGCTTGTAGGTTAATTCATGTACGGAAAAAAGGATCGGTTCAACTCGCAGGGATCATTATATTTTTGAATTTAACGTTATTCACTGTTCATTGTCTGTGAAATTCAAAGGGTTGGAAATTGGCTCGAGAGAATTGAAAATTTGAATCGGCAAGGACTTGCCGATGAATTTTTTTTTATCGTTGTTCCAACTTTCAAAAATAACAAAAATCCCAAGGAAAATCCGAGCTAACTTAAAGTTAACCCGAACCCTTTTTCGACCCTATTTGCTCATATCGTCGTTGAAAATACGTATGGGCGTATGTCAAAATAGGGCCAAAATGAATTTGGCTCACCATCCGACACAAAAACATAGTCCTCAAGTTGTGACGAGGAGGCGCATCACGATATGGAACCGTTTGCGTATTCTGAATGAAAGCATTTAGGCGTATCTCTAAAATCTACTGAAATAATCTGAACGTATGGACGAATCTCAATATACGCCTTTACGGAATCAAATTTTTAGTGAATGGAAAGACCTATCGCGATTTACGCCTTTTCGTGACGACTGATCAACCATGTTTTCTTTTTATATCAAGGCTTATCTCGAAATTTTTCTTGTTCATTTTTGTTCATCGTCCAGTAAATCGGGTGTAAACTGCATACATAAAATATTTCGTATTAAGGTTTACAGTTACCCTTCGAATGTCGTTATTATATGATTCATTGATCAGTGTGTTGTTGATTTCAAGCTTGAAAGATGAGATTGGAAACTTTTGGTGTAAAAGTTGTAACTTTTCTTAGAGATCAATTACCCCAGCACCAAACTGATATTTTTGCACTCGACGCGCGTTTTGCTAACAAGGTTAGCATCTTCAGGAGAAGAAAATTGATAATTAATCATTGTTTCACATGGAATGAGGTTGATAGTGGAAGAGGTGGTTGTGAGATAGCGACAGCTCTTCTGAAAACTTTGTCAGAATTAGATGAGAAGGAAATAAGCTGTGTAAACTTATTCGCAGATGGCTGAGCAGGACAAAATAAAAAAACTATCGTAACAGCTGCCCTTCTATATTCTGTTGCCAATATGAAGTATGTTGAAGAAATATCTCCCCGTTTCTTTGCGCCTAATCATGGTCAGAGTGAGGGACACTCAGTTCATAGTTGCATTTCATATGTCATCACGAGAGCAGGCGAACTATTTGTTCCTTCTCAACTGGTACCTATCTGTCGGCTAGCAAGACATGGAAAACCTTATGAAGTTTATACCTTGGGATTCAAAGGTTTCTTGGACTTTCGTAGGTTGAGTGAGAATTTGAAATAACGCTTTGTGTATACCGACAGTGACGGAAGCCCTTTCAAGTGGACAGACATAGTAGAGTTGAGCGTTACAAAAATGAGCAGAACAAAATATTTTTCAAAACAAGCCACTTAGATCCAATTTTCAGTTCCATGTCTTTGAAAAGACTTACAGATCATCCATTAAAACAAAAACTCTCTGATTTGAATACAAGTCCACGGCCTCTTTCTTTCGAAAAATTCAATGACCTAATGTCTCTCTGCTCTGGTGACCCCTGTGATAAAATTACCTGAACATGTCGATTTTTTCAAGTCTTTACCGCATCATGAGAAAAGTTAATCTGTTCATTATTTATTTCAACGCTTTTACACTAATACAAAGTATCCAGAAGCATTTCGTTTGTTTATGATCAAAATATCATATTTCGAGAAGAATAATTATGTTTTCCTCCTTATTTCTTATTATCGTTGATTTTTCGAGAAGGAACACTACTTCTTATAGATTTTATTCTGTTCCTAACTGAATGTTTATATTTTATTATTCTAAAAGTCATTATTATTGTTTCTCTTGTTTATTTTCTTTAATGAATTCATGTAAAGAGATTTCATTTTATTTTAGATCATAACTTCTAATCATTTTGTTATGCTTCCCATTGGCGTATCTCTTGATCTAACGATAAAATATCTGTTTTCCATGAGACGTAAAGACGTATCTCGAAATTATCATGAGAAAAAAATATAATTCAAGTCAAAAAAGGATATTTTGTTATTTCACTACTTTCATTGTAAACTGGAGTCAATATTTCCGAAGAAAGCAGAACATATTTTTCAATAGTTTCTCCTCCATGCCGAAAATTATGTGGTCTGTTTTCTTCAAATCGCTCTACTGAAAACCTTGAGAAAACGTGTTACGCCTTTACGTATTTAGAGCGACGATATATCTGCTCGAATACCGGGTCAACTGCTTTGGAGTACGTACAAGATGCGCGTGAACATCTTGTAACACGTATTAACGCATGCTATCGGTCTGTAATTCTTAGGATCCGACAAAATTCCGTTCTTCGAAATTGGCACGGTTCGCTCCTCTACAAACCATTCTGGAGTCGGCTGCAAAATTCAAAGGTGAGGAATTCGAAAAAAAAATATTGGGATTGGGAGACGAGTGTAAAAATAAGCGGGTTGAATTTCAATATAAACAATTTGCTGTCTGTTTGGTGCAAGTTTAGGTATGTTCACTGCGGCGGGCGATTGACTCTTTGGAATGTAATGATGATGATAATATATTCCAAACAAAATTCAATATGTCAATGGGGAATAATGATAAAAAATTGAATGGATGGAATGCTTCTTATGAAGAAAAAATATATGAATTGGTGGATGCGCAATAAATTTTGGTGGTACGAACTTTCTCATCAAAGGTAAAATATGGGAGCGGTACGGACATGTTTCAGGTTGTGTGAATTTCAGAAAAATTCCGACGTGCTTCGAAAATTGTAAAGAAGTTATTAAGTAATTATTACTGTATGTAATGTTGAAGTATTGTCAAAGTGGTGCTTATTAGTTGAAGTCTTTGTCAAAGTAGCACTCCGACATTATTTTGAAATTTTGGAATATGAGTGAAATTATTGTTTATTTAGCACCATTCATGATGAAGGTTCTCATACAAAGTGATCAAACACTAAAAACTGTACCTGTCGCTTACAAAATTTTTCGGTTTGGAATTTTCAAACAACGTCAAAGTCCTGATATCAGATGTAGAAGTGGTGCAGCTTGGTTCAATTTTCTCGAATGTGGCACTGCGATTTTAATTTGAAACCCCAATAAGCTGTATATCAGAATTCAACAAACATCAACGAGATAGTCATGGGGTTAGAAGTTTGAATACCGGTTCGAATCGGCTGTAGATTACTTTTTGGTTACTTTTTATTTTTTTGATTCCTCTATTTCACGAAACATTCTCACTCGATTTTATCCAACTACCGATGCATTCGGTTCAGATGTAGATAACGTAATTAAGTTCAGTTTCAGATAGTTCTTGCATGTAATGTTCTTACCAAATCTCCCAGGAGCGTCAAATGATTCCAGAATTTTTTCCCGTTGCGAATTTTTCGGAAAATATCCGACTCGAAAAAATTTCGGTAATGATTCATGCTCTAGGGAGAATATGAGTGATTATTTCCCTCAATGCGGATAACCTATGGAAAAGTTGAAGGCTATAATTTTCTTACAGAATTTCACAGCCAATAATTGCACTAGTCATGTTTAACCGATTAAACTGATCAGAAGAAACCTGCGTTTTGGCTCAGTTTTTATGGTTCCTGTGTTCGATTTTGGAGTTTTCTGGGTTTCTATTTGTTCCAAATGAAAGCGAAGATACTGGATTGCAGACTTGTATGATAGTTTCAATCGACTATGCGATTTTGCGAAGCATAAAATTCGCATTTATTTCGACAAAATGTTCTCTGTGAGTTATGACCTGTATTGTAATCGAGTAGTGATGAAGACCAAATGTTTCCATAAGAAAATTCGCGAAAAAGTCATCGTTTTTTCCACGAATAACCAAGAGATTTTCCACACTTGGATCGAGTGAATCAAGCGATTGAACTATGAAAATGTCTCCCAGAACAAAATTTCCAACCCAGAATTTTTGCGCATAGGGTATTTTGTTGGATTTCACAATGCCAGATACTGAAATAGAACTCACAAAACGCTTTTGAAATCCAAGGTGAGTTAAAAGAAAATTGACAAATCTTCTGAACTGTAATTCGTCTTAGGGTATGTGGCGCCACATTTTCCGACAAAAAACTTCTCGAATATAAGTTGGGTGATGAGATTTTTTTATTCGTTTCTTTCGATCGATTAGAGTATGGAAACTCTGCCCTCACTCGTCGATAAAACCAAATTCTGAATTTTCATTCTGTACAGTTTTTCTGTGAAACATTCAATTTTATTGTTTGGGTCAACAAGGTTATATACAAGTGTTGTGAGACCAATGATAACATACGGTGCAGTGACTTGGTGGACAAGAACAAAGCAATCGGGTACGGCTAGGCTACTAGGTGGCATACAAAGACTGGCGTGTCCGAGGGCGTGTCTTAGTGTCGCGGGAGCCATGAGAACTACCCAACTGCAGCTGTTGAGGTCCTACTTGGACTTCCACCACTGCACATCTACATACAAAAAGAAGCTCGACTGGTGGCAACACAGTTCCGCAGTACAACTTTCAAAAAGATCTTTTCAAAATCATCATACCAAGTAGAGAGGACTGGAAAAATGGCCCACCGGTTGAAGCGGAAGAAACTTGGTATACACATGGCTCGAAGACCCAAGAAGGAGTGGGAGCCGGCGTATACGGAGGCAGAGCAAAGACGAGAAATGCACTCAGCCTCGGACATAATGCAACTGTGTTCCAGGCAGAAGTAGCGGCCATCGAACACTGCATAGGGGAAATAAACAGGCAGAAGGTCGTGAATAAAACCATTGCCATTTTCTCCGACAGCCAGGCGGCAATTAAGGCGCTCAGCTCATTTCAAACCTACTCTAGATTGGTGGGAAGCTGTCTGAGCGCAGTCAAGGAGCTAAGTACCCAAAATAGGGTTACTCTAGCATGGGTACCCGGACATGAGGGTCACAAGGGCAACGAGAAGGCTGATGCTCTAGCCCGTGAAGGCGCATTTAAGGCTATGATCGGCCCAGAACCCTTCTGCGGGGTAGCGGAAGCAAGCATAAAGACATCCATAAATTCATGGATGCAAAACGAATCGAATGATTGGTAGAATAAGCTCCCTGGAATGAGACAGGCGAAAGAGTTCATAAAGGAACCAGCGCCCAGATTCACGGAAGACCTGCTGAACCACAACCGTAAAGTTGTAAGGGTAGTGGTGGGGCTACTAACGGGGCATAGCCGGCTCAGAAAACATATGAGCAATATTGGTCTGACAGAAGAAACCCAATGTAGGTTCTGTCAAGAAGAGGAAGAAACCGCACTGCATGTGCTCTGTGAATGCGAAGTGATAGCAAGGCTGAGACAAGCAAGATGCGGGGAGGAGAAACCAGAGGCTGCTAGCTATATGAAGGAGTCACTGTCAAGGCTATAGAGTCTCATCAGAGAGATCAAGCTGGACAAAGAGCTCTAACAGCCAAGGAGCATCACAATAGATCTGAAAAGGTCGCAGTGAATCAGGCCATGGGCCAGCTCCCCAATAATCTAATCTAATCTTGGGTCAACAACCGCTACATGAATGTGCACAATAGTTTTTGGTTTATAAGAGTATGACGTTGCCTATCTGAACTTGTTTCTGTAATCTGAAACCTCAACACATGAAGATCCTACACCCAGCTCAATCGACCATCATGAATGATCGAACAAACTTACCGATTTTGTCCTCTTATGTCCAGCCGAAGAGGAAGATGTCGATCACTACCCGAACTTCTCCGAACCCGTCTGTGCCGAGACACTAGTGTACCTGAATCGTATCGCGCAGGCTCATAGTGACGGATCCACGAAATCGAATTGAAATCTGAAACAAAAAAAAAGAGTTCATAATGATGATTGAAATTTCTTCTATATCATACTAATCCATTATTATGTTTTGATTGCTTAGTTACCAACTACATAACCGTGCGGTAATAAAGTACACTTTAGGGCCCGTGCGGGCATAAAAGTTATTTTATTGCCCTCACAGGCTATAAAGACACACATCTTTTATGCATGATGAAGTTTCAATTTTCACTAGATCCCTTTAGCAAGCATAGTATCTAGTTAGAATCGAATCGAATTTTCGATTTTTCTGCAAATATTCATACTTTGATGCAATAACGAACTAGTTTGACATGAAATTCGTTATGCACCACGGGTATGAATAGAAGTGAATGCCCTCTGACATCGCCCACAGCATGAAGATCTTCTTTTTACCCTTGGTATATAAGAAACCATCATCGCCAAAAATGTGTGATCATAAAAGTCGAAATCAATAACACAATTGTATGAATAATGTTCCAAGCTGCCGACCTAGGGATAGAAAATGTTCGTATTTTACGTAGAAACATTTTATATAAAATCACAGAGGAGCGCTTTTGACTAGAACAGCCATCATCAGTGCTTACCTAAAAATATGTAGAGGTCGAAAACTTTTGAATAATAATAAAAAATGCTTTGCGATAAAAAAGTTGAGAAATCATGAGGTTACTGGTTCGAAAAGTAACTCTAAGGCTGTCACATTTCAACAAGCAGCATTCATTCGCTGGCACTTGAATACAGTTTCAGAAGCGAGAACTGAAACAATTGAAGCTGCCAAAGAAGGATACGATCATAGAATTCGTTCAGGACTTGTTGAATGTCTAAACGGTTCTCGTATATTTTGGTCATTTGCTGTCGACAATCATATGCATGAAATGATTATTCATCAATAAAATATAAGAGATATTTTGATGGACTCGAGTATAAACAAGAATTGCGGATCTGATGGAATTCCAGTAATTGTTTTTAAAGTGTGTGCCCCAAAATTGACAGCAGTACTTTGCGAATAATTCAACCTTTTGTATAACAACTTGGGGGATTTCAAAAACCCGGAAAACAGCTAGAGTTCAGCCAGTTCCAAAAAAAGGAAGAGGAGTTCTTCTATCATCAACTTGGAGGAATTTAATGACGGAAAAACCCAGACATGTCTCTTCACAAAGAAAGCCTATCTATCTATATCTACTATCCAGATGTCAGGACTAACTATTTATTCAAAGTGAAGTATCTCGATGCTAAGAATTACGATCAGTAATAATTTCCCATGAGAAAACCATGTGAGATCGATCGCTAGAGGCGCTTTCTAGAAGCTTGGATTTCTATTCCGAGCGAAGAAATACTACTACACTTCTCGGTAGCTTCTGAAGATATACAAGACACAGATACGGCCTATCTTGGAATATAGTTCTCATGTGTGGATCTCGGCACCAAAACATTCATTGAAGCTTTTCGATTCTATTCAGAGAAAGGCAATCCGTCTTGTTGATGATTCTTCGCTCACAGACTCGCTCACTTCGTTGGATTATCGTAGAGTATATTATCTATAGATATTTCCACGGTCGGTGCTCTTCTGAATGGTCGTTAATCGTTCCACCCTTGGCAGTATCAACACAGATGGCCCGACGAGTACAGAATTCCCAACCATTCATTGTGGGCTCGGACACCTGTCGAACCTGTCTTGCTCACGGATCTTTCTTCAGGTATAATAGCTGAAGTTTGAAACTCCTTACCGAGAGAGGTTTCTTCTTGAGGAAACTTCAAAAATTTAAAGTGAATGTCAATTCGAATCTCCTGTTCCTTGATTCACGCGGTTTTCTTTGAACATTACAGGGTTTCCCTTTCATGTGAATCTGTATATAAAAAAAAACTTGAGAAAGAAAAGATCGAATTTGACATCATGATAATGACAAATGAAGATGGTCCCTGTCACTATCCTCATTTGTCATTGTTATTCGGTACAGAGGTCATGAGCCTAAAATCACACTAATACCCTTCTTCACAAATTAGTCTCATAACATACATACCACCGATATCATCATATAAGATGGACAATAAAAATTAATGAATAGCGAAACATTTATTGCCTTTCCGATTTCCAATGAAAACATTTCCGATAGAGTTCGGTGCCTGGAAATAAAAAAAAAAATGTCGTTAATTCACTGGTCACCCAGGAAGTTTTTCTTCTCAGCTCACCTGAATCAGTCCCAATCTGAAATTCAGGGGCTAAAAAGTCCTCCGATCCTCAAATATTCAAAGCATCCGTGAAGTTCGTTATTCGGAAACTTTATTTTCCGGATTGAGCAACGAACTGACAAATGACTGGGAAAAATAGAGGAAAAACCAACCGGAGCAGATAAAAAGGTACGAAATTCCCCGAATAGACACATCATTAGGCTCTGATAAATGCCAGGATCCCTTCAATTTTTCTTGTATTAGCCAAGAAGCTCAACGTTATAAATTGCCCCGAATGAGATTTTTATTTATGAACTACGTAAATGAAAATTGATGAGGGAAACTCGGATTCTACAACGTTATTTGTGTAATCGTGCTCGATATTAACGATGATGAATGACTGAGTTATGGTAATTCTGGGAGGATCCACAACGGATGCATCGATAATCCCATTTTGAAAAAATGTGAAAGGAATTCGATGCTGTTACTCTGATGAATATAAATTGATTCCTCAGAGAAAAAAAAAAAAGAAAACAACATAAGACAGCGTACAATCCAACCCAAATACTTATTTTTCAGTAACAAGGTTGGTGAAGGAGACTTTTAACAAATAAAGAAAAATTACGAATTGAACTACCGAAACCCCAACAGCTTATGAAATATATAGATGCATATTAATTCTAGGCAACTTTCAACGCCATTTGAAATAGTTGAAGAATATGAGAAGTTAAAGAGGTAGGTGAAGCCTAGAAAATATACACCCAGAGTTGGGTCAAAAACTGGATATTTAGATGTCAAGTAGTAAAATAACATAGCATAATTGTACTGAAGAACAAGTACTAAATCTCGTTAAAAAAGTTGTTGGTCTCTTCCTTCCCAAATACTCCTAAAATACTCAAATAATCAATTTTGATAATCTCAAGAAACAGTACAATTGATTGCAGTAGGGATGACAGATATCGAAACTTTTCCTAGAGATCAATAATTACTATAACACCAAACTGATATATTTGCACTAGACGCGCGTTTTGCTAACAAGGTTAGCATCTTCAGAAGAAGAAAATTGATACTAAATCTAATGATTGACAGTTTTTCTAGATATAAGTATAGAGGGTTATAGGTTGTCGGATCTTGAAAAATATCGATTTTCGACTGAAATTATTTGTTCTCATACTAATAACAAGGAAATTGCAATTCATTATTATTGTGTAAACTGCAAGGTACACTGTCAGACTGAGTGGAAAAGAGATCCATCCCAATGTTCAGCTGAATGTTTGATACGAGTTACTGTAGGTTTAAGATGATGGTACCAGAACTGTACTTTTCGAGAACTTCTAAAATACCTTTGGTCGCGAATAAGAATTAACCTGGAAGATTGATAATGATGATATGGATCTCACAAAATTAGTCCAAATGAAACAAACTTATACCATATTATGTTGTTCGAACAGAAGTTTTTCGAACAACAGTTGCTAGCAGCAGTAACATTCTTGAAAATGCCAACTGAGATGTGGGCGAAACGTCGAAATTCAACACCAACAAACCAACAGATGGATTTCCAGAATAACAACTTCTCATACTCAACCATCCGTAAAAACCTTCACTGTAATATATATATATATATATATATATATATATATATATATATATATATATATATATATTTGATCGGCTAGGCTTCCGCGGTTGGAAATGTGCTGGCTGGAACTTCCGGTTGATCCGCGTCTGGAAAGATTTACTTGTCTCCGTTTCGGCTCCCATTTCGGAGCCATTTTCAAGACTGAGTGACCTTGCGTCTAGGTCTGAGTTGTCTTACTAGCTGGCTATCATCACTGGATATCCACTGGATATCCAGTGATGATAGCAAGGTCACTCAGTCTTGAAAATGGCTCCGAAATAGGAGCCGAAACGTAGGCAAGTAAATCTTTCCAGACGCGGATCAACCGGAAGTTCCAGCCAGCAATTATATATATATATATATATATATATATATATATATATATATAGCTCTCATCTTGACAACAGTCTTCACTTCGTTCAAGGGGGTTAAAGAGACTAAGGCTTCGCCACCAAATCACGAAAAAATCTTTCTTGAGAATGGCTCCAAAGTGGGAGCCGAAACGTCGACAGGCGTATATATATATATATATATATATATATATATATATATATATATATATATATATATATATATATATATATATAAAACGCTAAGCAGCATGCAGGAAGTATACTTTTATAACACGAATCCCAATATTTCGACAATGTTTATTGTCATCTTCAGGGAAAGCTACAATATCGTATAAATTATCAATTTGAAAGATAAAAGTGCGAAAAAACTACTTACAGTGTCCACGAGATTGATTGCAAAAAAGGTTCTTAGAAATTTAAAACATGTATGAAAAATATGTCACCTAATCATTAAAAACACTTTTTTCATTAAAAATATTCAAGTCAGTCAACATCACAACAATTTAAAATTATATCAAAATTTTATGAATAGACGTCCATTTACATGTCGAACGCTGGCATGGAATGATATGACATGATGGCGACATGATGATTGCAGAGATGTGGTTCCAAATGTAACCTTCTCCCGGATGAAAATTCCGAGAGCATGAGCTGAGCTTGTTGTCAACAAAAGTGACAACAACACACGAGAGTAATGGCAGAAAACTTCGTATATATATCCATGTCTATGGATGATATAAATCGGGAAAACTAGGCCATGAAAATAAAATTGAAATACTATATAAAAATATAATCTTACATAGCGATGCTGAAAGGAAAAATATTGCGAACTGAAACCAAAGGCCGAGGTAAGCTTTTTCTTGAAGTGTTATCTTTGAAATTTTCAGTAATTAATCACTTTCCACCCATTTCCACCAAACACTCCATGTCACAGCCTTAGCAATATACTTTTCTTGGCAACATTGTTTATCAGTCTCGCCGACAAAAAAAGTAACTATATTTTCCTCGAAAACCAGTGGGCAACCCATTTAACACTCGGTAGGGGGTTTCAACATAAAACAATCGATTCAATACGTCTAGGCAACCGATAAACTCGAGTACGTGAGCAACAAATAAACGAAGTGCAATAAAGTCGTTGAAATTTCAGAGTTGCACTCCAACGGGAGAACTTAACGAAAGATTATATGGCTTGCCGCAATTTTATATAAATTGCAGACAATACGAACTTTTGTAGTCGAGGCATTCGATGAACGGTACAATAGCTCTTCCAATGAAAACCACGATACGAACTGTAAATAGGAATTCTTTGCAATACTTTCCAGGAATATTAAAATTTCTGCATCCCTTTGATCGAGCCACTTTTATGTCGTCCAAGGAATTCATTTCAAGGAAAACTCATCTGCGTTCGAACTTCCATTGAAATAGACCGGAAATTGTTCAGAAAAAGGGATGCATGAGATACTGCAACATGTATGGGAATGAACTTCAGAGTTATCCTTTTACCCAGCTAAAATATTTTCAATAAATTGGTGGATGCAGCAGTTACTGTGTGGAAGGATATATTCATGAAAATCAAGAAATAAAACTTTCACTAGAACCGTGCGCGACGACAGCGCCATCCACTCCTGGAACATTTGTGTGCCTTATGGAGATTATACGAAACACCACCGGCGTGAAAGAATCCACTTTCAAATATAACTCGAAAAAAGTTAGGATCAATGTTTCAAAGTTGTGGCGAATTTCCAACTTGGAATAAATTTCATTAGCGACAAATGAGTCTGATGACACAATCTTCATGATCTGATAGACATCCGATATGTCCCTGAAGAGGTGTGTTGGGGTAGTTTTTTCAAATAATTCAATAATTTCTTTCATTTTCTTCTTCACTTATACAAATGGGCAAAAAGATAGCAATCAATTCAGAAACAGAAGTGAAATATTTTGATAATGTCGTTGAACTTCCATTTTTAGAAGATTATTCTAATGTCCAAAGTTTTATTTTCTTCGAAAACTTCTATCGTCTACTCTATTTTGAAGCTTCATTATCTTTCTATCAACATTTCAGTTAAAGTGACAGAAGAACCCTGCATAAATTTTTTCCTTCAGAGTAGAAACATTTTTCGTGCATTGTCAGGTAAACGGGAATATTGACATTTTACTGTAGATGGCATAACAAAAACGCTTCAAATCGTTGACATTGACTAACTGAACGTTATTTCGTCCTCTAAGGACATTATAGAACCAATAGTTCGAACTAACAATCATGAAGTGACAATGATAGATGAAAAAAACCTATGGCTAACCAATTAGGAGAGAACTATAGTGAGTGAAATTAAAATAATGCATTCAATAGCAAACTCCATGCAGTCGAGCCATTGTCACTATTCATGCTGCTACCACATTTGGCTATTTACAGACTTTCGAAAACATCACTCTTCATTCAGAGCATGCATATTGTTTTGACAATGTTTCTATCTGAGTGATATTGGTAGCTTTGAAATCTCACCATGAATATGGGAATGAACTTTGATCAAATTAAATATATTCAAATAATCAGAAAAATGAATATAAATCAGTAGGCATTGAACTGTAATAAATATAAAATATAAAAAGAAGTCAAGGAAAATAATGAAGTTAGCACTGCTGAGTTCAATCGCCTCGAGGAAGGCTAATACGATTCAATTATAATTGGAGATATAGATTCTCTATAAAAATGAATATTTATCCATAACCAAATATAAAGCTTCGAGCATCTCTGAATAAAACTCCATTTTCGGAAACCGCTTCAGTTTTCAAACCTCAAAATATTCGGTCCATATTATTATTTGCTTTATCCTCATAACAAATGATTCAGAAGACTATTTTAAGAACTAGGTCGGGTTCTCAATGTGATACTATTGATGTTTACGTTTCTCCGCTAACCATCTGATGCCCCCTACCAACGCCAACTTTCAAAATCCACACTTGTGCGAGCGATAGATTACTGAGGCCTTACTTTTGATCTTGTGAATCCCAGAACGGTGATTCATAAGGGTTGATTGGACAAAAAGGAAATATTTCAGATTCATTTTCAACATAATCGAACATAATATGATAAAATAATGAAAAATGCATTCAAAACTGGTACTTCTGACAGTTGTTAACAAGCAAGGCGTTTATTATTAGTACAGGAACATGCACGAGTATTCAATTCCCAATTTTCATTTGTGAATAGAAACTGTGCTTCTGGCTGAACTCCTATTCAAAATATTATTTGAAATATCTCAGATCATTGGTGTATTCTGTTCCCTGGCCCATTATTTTCATCCAGATTAAATCTACCGCTCTTTGAGAATCATATCATCTAGACATTTCAATAGCATTTGAATGTGACTCGACATCAAACCCAAAGTAACAAACAATCTTGGAGGAGTGGGTTAACTGTCGAAAAATATCTACATAATTAACCTGTGCTCGAAAAAAGGGAGTAGAAAGGTGGCTGTCATATTTCTGAGTAGCATGACTCAAGTATATATGGTCAATTTCAATAAATAAATATTTTCTAAACAGTTGGGATCACAAGACAAGCGATACGCCCTCAAACAATATTGAAATATTGTCAAAGTGGTGCTTATTAGTTGAAGTCTTGGTCAAAGTGGCGCTGCGATATTATTTTGAAATCTTGGAACGTCTATCAAACACAGATCATGGATTTACGTTCATGTAAAAAGTGAAAAAAAACTTTGAACTGCAACAGTGACTCATTAAATTTTACGGTTTGGGATTTTTAAACGTCAGAGACCTAACCATAAATAACAATATTAGTCAAAGTGGTGATTATTGGTTGGAGTTTGCTTGAATTCCAATTTGAAATCTCAATACTATAGAATGACAAAAAATATTTTCGTACGCTGGAATAGAGAAAATTGTCCTTTCGGGATTCAATATGCAAAATATTGAATTTTTCGACGTTTCGGCTCCCATGCTGGAGTCATTATAAGAACTCAAAGACAAATCTCTATCAATACCACTATCTAGCCGATGAACCCCCTCACTCTCTCATAGTACCGACTGTTGATAAAATCCATTACGATTTCATGTCAAACATCATTGGTCGATCAGATCACTCGTCGCCCTTCCTGCCCGTGAGGGTGTGGTGTTGAAATTAATGTTTTCCCGGACGCTGGTTTAAGGTATAATCTTTGTAACATATTTTCACATCATATTCGAACTGAGCATCGAGAAAAACATGTTTCAGTATGAGAATCCGATATCTTGTGTACGCTCTCGCAGCTCTTTCCTATGCCGTGAAAATATATCCGTTTCTCCGGGACACAACTACTGCATCCCTCTCGAGTCTACTATTTTCATTAGATCCACTCGAACCCAACTCCAAATTGAAAAATTGATGCAGGAACACATTTAACGCACGGATACTTCTCGCTCGCGGCAAGAAGAAATACACTTTTTATTTACTCGGGGAAATAAAAATGGAAACTCTACTCGTCTGGCACGAACTTTATTCCAGACTGAGAACTCGTTTCGAAAACACAAAAAAAATAGACTTGTCATAATATTCGCGTAATTTTTTCGTAGAGAGAAACCAAACTAGTGAGTGAATCATTCGTCAATTTATTGAAGCGTCAGATTGAAGCGTCAGATTGAAGCGTCAGAGTGAATCGCCTAACAAATTCATAGTATAAATGTGGATCATGATATACAGGGTGATCCAACGGATAGTATGCACCTAGATGTTTCCCATTATCGGAAATTTGAATCAAAAAGTCTCGGACTCATAAAGTTTTTTTTCAAAGAGAACAAACTTTACACATATTTTTTAACTTCTGCCTTCACACCTCTAGCGAAAGAGAGTTAGAACCCTAGAAATTTCAAACAGAAAGTGAGGTATATCATGTGAAAAGGTACAAAATTATTCCCAATGATACCCCATTCTTCGAAATTCCTCCAAACATTCAATCCAAGATCGTCGTTAAAATAATCAACCCGATAACTTTGGTACTGATGAAAAATATAGAAAGTTTTGGAATTTGAGAGTCAGAAATAACTACAAACTTTTCTAAATGTTGCTCCTATGAATTGTCGTCAATCTTTCTACCAAATGCAGTATCGACACGGAGGACTCGAAGATTCCCATCCCTTTGTTGTGAGCTTGGACATATGTCGAACCTCTCTTGCTCGAAAATATTCGCGTGGCGAAAGTCTGGCGCTATCTAGATCTGCCGGTCGATCCAGGTAGAAACCCTTTCGTGAAATTATGTATTTATTGTGCTCAGTGGAGGCGTTAGGAGATTCATTTCGTTTTCGTGATAAAAATATTCGTTTCATTCATATGGGTGTAAAATGAATGAACTGAAAATTATATTTTTCGGTTTGTTTATTCATTTTTAGTCAACTATTTGATCAGATCAGACGGAAGTCACCTATTTCATAGACACATTTTTCACAATCTGCCTTCGAAAGAATTGAATGTGAAACAAATCGTAATATGTGAAAAAGAACAAGCTGCCTTGCATTTGTTACCGATCAACTCGCTGAAGTATGAAAATTATGAAGATTCACTCTTTCAAATAATACAGGGTGACGAAAAACTTGCCTGAATGTATTGCGAAAAAATACAATGAGAACCAACCCTTTTCCGTATTCTCGTTACAACTTGAGCCAGTTCCATCGTGGCCTTGACAAAAATTTATGGATAAACACAAATTCTGGTTTTGATATGAAGTGACACTTGAAAACTTTTTATAGAGTTCAATTACCTTAACACAGAACTGATATTTTGGCGCGTTTCGCTAGCCAAGTAAGCATCTCCAGAAGAAGCATATTGATACTAAATCTTGAGACTAGGGTTAGTAGCTATCTATACAAATTTTTTGGTCCGATATGGGCTTTGTTCGTAACTGCCGATTATTGTGAAAATTTTTTGCTAAAAAAATTATCCTATCAATTTTCTCTATTTCTAGTCATGTGTGTCGAAATAACCAATGAAACCATCATTACACTGATAACTACCCATGGATAGTTTTCACGGGTAGTTATCACTTATGTCATGACATTGCTAAGCAACCAACACAATAAAGTTGTTTGACATTTCAGTAATTCAATTTATTTCGAAAATGTCACTTCTTCGCTTTGGTGTTCAAAATGATGCGGCAATCGACAAAATCATTCAAGAAAATACACCAAAAAATACTGTCAATAGTAAAAAATACACTTGGAAAATATTTATGGAGTTTTGTGACGCCAGAAAATATGAATTGTATGGAAATCGTACTCTCGAAGAGCTTGCATTAATACTCAAGGATTGGGCGATTAATATGAGAAAAAAGGATAGCACAGAGTTTAAGGAGGCAACTGTTAAAACCGTATGGAATATAACAAGCAAATTATTACAAGAAAAGTATTCCAAGGAGTATAATATCATAACAAGCTCAGTACCATAAACTTCAAATGAAATGAGTAAAATTATAAACTTTTGGGATGAAAATACCCCTATAGGACTCCTACGCAAATTTTATCACATAGCAGCGGTGGAATTGGCTTGGAGAGGTGGTGAAGGTGCTGCTTGCTTAGTTGATTATTTTCATATCGAAAAGGACAACAATGGATCTCCAACTAATAGGATAGAATATAATCCAATTTTCAGTAAAACCTGCCAAGGGGGTTCAAAGAACTGCGCCTCTAGCAAATGGTTAGTTCAAAATAGTGATAACAATGCTTGTCCTGTCAGATTATTCATTTAATTATTATCAAAACGAGGCACAAATATCAAGACAAATAGACTATTTTCAAGGCCAAATCGTCACTGGAAGACAGGAAGCGATAACTGGTATGACAATATGCCTCTGGGTAGAAATATAATCAACGGATGGACGAAATCTTCTGCTGAAGCAATTGGCTTGGATACGAAACAGAGGAAAATAACCAATCACTCTAATAGAGCAACTGCAGTCAGTCAACTAGCTAAGAGTGGAGTTCAAGAACAGCAATTGTTGAAAATTACTGGGCACAATAATGGAAATTCCATAAAACCTTATTTGAATATTGATCCGGAACATCATAACCAAATAATCAATAGTATGCGTGGAAACACCTATGCAGTAACCGAGGCAAATACAGCAAGATCAACGGAATATCATTATACGAATTGTTCTTTTAATAACTGTGTGTTGAATAAATAATTTTGTTCGAATTGCAAAAAATTTTCTCACCGAATATCCCTCGAACATTGATAAATAACTCATAATTATATCACAACTTCCTCAAGCACGTTATTTTAGGTAACATCCCTCCGCCTTCGGCGTCGGGATGTTACCAAATAACGTGCGTTCGAAAACTGTGATAAAATTATTTCGTTAGTTATCAATGTCCTTGGGATATTATAGCTGATTAATTTCTAGATAATAATCTTGTTTGTTGTCATTGTCTGGAGCGTGTTGGGCGACACTGGATTTTTGTACCCTTCCGTATTTCATGTATGCAAATTTTTCCTAGAAACGGATTTTAATAGCTCGTCGGCTCTGGCCGATGTACTTGTTGCAATCTTGACAACTGATCTCGCAAATTCCCGACTCTTCTGAGTTTTCTAATTCATCTTTTGGTTTACCAAGAAGCTGTTGTAGTTTATTAGAAGTTCTATATGACACTTTACATTTACTTCATCGAATATCTGTTGAATTCCTCCAGTATATTGAGGTTCATATGGGATTACTATAAACTCTTAATTACTCTCATCTTTTCGAAAATTGGAATATTCACGAAGTGTTTGCCTTGATTTACATTTTCAATTATCTTATCAACTATCTCTGTGTTAAAACCGTTCACCTCAGCTACGTACCTAATCAAATCTCCGTTCATTGTAATACTTACCTTTTTTCAAAAGGAAAGTTATTAACCTATTGACATTTGACAAATTGCAGTGCTGCCATTTTATATTGTGGACAATGATTCGAGTCGTTGGGAATGTATCTGAACGTGTTCGTGTCTTTCCTGTAAATGTCAAATTCTATTTCATTCTGTTCGTTCCTCATGACCAATAGATATCACAATGGTAACTTTTGTTCTTTTTCTAGTTCTTACTTGAATTTTATATTCTTTCTCACATCTGCTGGAAAGATATTGTCAATTTCGGTTATTCTTGCATCCACTACAGCGAATATATCATCAACATATCTGATCCAGGCGCTAGGGAAGTAACCGAGTTCATTTCAAGAATCCGTCTCGAACCTACCAATGAACAGGTTTGCCATAAATGCAAAGTTTGGAGAGTTGAGTGTATTCTTCAACAGTGTCATTTGCCAACTCATTCGATTTCTGAAGATTCTTCAAATACTCTAGAGCTTGTGGTAGTAGGACGCTTGGAAATGAAGAACTTACATGAATGATACCAATACTTCGCCTCATCGTTTATTTTATGAAGTAACACGCAGCGAAATCTTTTTCAATCATTCAAAAATCCATAGGTTAGGATCGAGGGGTTGACCACTGAGGAAAAATGTGTACACTGGAATTCCCGTAAACCGGAATTTCCTCGGAATTCCTCGGAGTTCCCCAGAATTCCCAGGAATTCCTACAAAAAAATATGTCAATTTGAAGAAATGTCGATAAAATTTTTAAAATAAATGACGGAAATACTGGGAATTCCGGGGGAATTCCGAGGAAACCCGACGAAATATGAAAGATATATTTCGGAACTTTTGCACAAAAGTTTTTTTTGAGATTCCTGAGTTGAACATAAACTTCAGACTTTCAAGTAGACTATGTCATGATTATGACCCAATCTGAATAATATCGAATTTACCGGAAACAAAATAAATCATCTATCTAATGCAAGTCACAATCGTAAAATAAAGGGAACGGATCGTCTGATTCTACTCAGGTTTGTTTTATTAGCATCATTTTTTCTGATGTTTTTCCTTATAGAATCGAATTCTGAATCCGTTAGAATAAATAAGTATCGAAAAAATACAATTTGTCATTGAAAAAATACGGTATTTAATGGTCTATTGAGTAAGTTCTATTATTTTCAAACGCTAAATGATTACGGGATACTCAATCTGTGGACAAAATCCTTTTTATACGTTTTCGTCATCGCTTATATAGCGAAAATAAACTGTTTCCCAAAAACGTATATTCCATAATATCGATAATTATTGATAATCCTTCAACATTACCTACTAGGAGAATAAAAAAATATTTTTCACCTGTGTGTTCACCCTGAATAAACTCAAATGAGAACAGTTCACACTGAACCACAATACATCCGATCATATTTTTATTACAAACCGATAAATTATATTAAACCGTCCAAATAACATGATGGAACTGCAAAGAAACTTCAGAAATCATACAAAGACTGCAGTCATTGACTATATAACTCAGATCGTATAACGCGAGCTATAACCGTCTCATTTAAATTTCGGTAACCGGCAACAATGTAGACAACCTGTGTTGTGTCTGCCAAATATGATCTAGTCTCTCTTCCACAATCAGGGACGTCCCTTCGTCTTGTAGAGTGAAATTTCAAGACACGTCATTTTTGAATTATTGAGGAAAATAATGGCAGTCGCAGAGGTTGACCCCAAAAACAAACACACAAACTACGACACAAAGTTTTTTTGCGCTGTTTCACATGCCCACCATATATATTCGAATCAGAATGAGGTTCTATTCCATTGAAAGAAGTTATTGACTTTTTGATTTGCAAAAACTTTCCCAACACCCCTCCAGGGACATATCAGTTGTCTACCAGATCATGAAGATTGTTGTCATCAGGCTTATTTGTCCCTAACGAAATGTATTCCAAATTGAAAATTCGCCACAAATTCTTTCAAAACAAAGGTCCTAACTTTCTTCGTCCAGTGGAAGTGGATTACTTCACACCGGTGTTTTGTTTTTGAATTATGATTTTATATAAATATTGAAATTTTACTGTATGCGTTTTTATCATTACGCGAATGAATCGAAGTTACCCAATAATGATCCCTATAGTTTCTTCATAAATTTTTCGGAATTCCCCGGAATTCCCCAGGAATTCTCCAGGAATTCCCTCGGAATTCCTATCAATTGTACACCGGAATTCCCATGTGGTAAACCCCTCGGTTAGGATAGTGGTGTGGTCAGAATATCACCATTTTTCCATAGACATATTTTTTTTAATGTCTGTTTATAAATCATTTTCTGAACGATAAAACAAAACCCGCTGGATCTAGTAGTCAGAGTAGTCAGCTGTTCGATAAAATTTCTAAAATTGAATTGGTGGGATAACCAAATGGCATATTTTTCAAATTTAACTTCCCCGCAACATTTTCAATGAAACACAAACAGTGACGAAATTTCGACATAATCCATTCATAAAATAAGTGAATCTAGTGGTGTAGTCATTTATTTTCAAAAATCTCGCTAATATTTTTTTTTATTTTCGACCTCGATATAATAGATGACCCTGAAATCAAATATCTACCTAATGAAATCATTCCAAACGGTAAAAAATTGTATACTTCACGAGGGCTTTTCAATTTCGAATGGGTCACACTGTATATGGAAACTCTCGTTGAAACTCAAATAAGATTTGTCAAAGACGAAGCCATTAAAAATTCCAGAAGCCAGTTCTCCCAAAATTCCCTGTACGAAAGGAGGAGTATCAAACAGTTCGTCTTTGAGAAGGCTTCGATTTTTGGAAGGGTTTCCGCTCCTAGTGCATCCATCACAGTATTATGTGTTGTTTTATAGCCACTCCCGTCCCACTACAACGGAAATAGAGGTAAAACTCACGGAACGTAATTGATATTCATCATTCATTCACTTTGTGAGATGAATGGGTAATGTGGTGATTGCTGCCGAGTGGAAGAGGGGAAAAAGCTTTCTTATCAATGTTTCAGTAGAGAGTTGAAAGTACGCAATGAAGTTGTTGCGAAGTGATTGATGATCGACGGTAAATGATCTCTCGATCGTCATTTGTCGTAGTTTGTATCATGTTTCTATCGCATTTGGGAGACAATTATTTGTTTTTACTGTCATGGAAAATGGATCGTTTTGTGATAGAGGTTTGATTATTATTATTATTTTACTATTGTCGATATCGAATTAACTGAAATATTGTCGTCGTTGAACTAAATTAGTCCCTGAGCGCAGCTTCCACCTTTTATAGTAATTACAATCATTTTAATTAGATATCGAAAGTTTCTCATAAAAATGTGTGATTCTGTTAAGAGGTGAGTTGTACTCACTATTTTTGTATTCTTCGCCGCCCCATGTCAATTTTTACGCGTTTCATCGATCAAGTGAGCATCTTCAGGAGATGATATTATACTGATGATTGACGAAGTATCCATTTCTTCTCCTGAAGATGCAAACTTTATTAGCGAAACGCGCGTTCGATATAAATATATATATATATATATATATATATATATATATATATATATATATATATATATATATATAGGAAAGTAACTCGTGACTGATTATTGAATATGTAGTGAATCTTTTGGGGTTGCAGTCGGTTGTGTTGGGCTATATCACAAAGAAAACTCTTTGTTATTCGTCAAGCTCTCGGCAATCTTTATTGCCTTCCTCAGGACGTCTATAATACATAACAATATATCATATGATAATATAATGGAATGGTTACTTACTAACGTGAGATTGAATGATAAAAAAGAGGCAAAAATTGAACATGAAAATATGAAGGTGACGTTTAAATGAAATTTTGCTGAGACCTTTTACATCTTTTTGATAAAGTATGAGAAGGATAAGAAAAAATCACCCTCTATTTCGACTTTTCCACCGTAATCTAGAAGTGAAATTATATCATATGTCTGAATTCATTTAAACGTCACCTTCATATTTTCATGTTCAATTTTTGCCTCTTCTTTATTATTCAATCTCACCTTAGTAAGTAACCATTCCATTATAATATCATATGATAAATTATTATGTATCATAGACGTCCTGAGGAAGGCAATAAAGATTGCCGAAAGCTTGACGAATAACAAAGAGTTTTCTTTGTGATATAGCCCAACACAACTGACTGCAACCCCAAAAGATTCACTATATATATATATATATATATATATATATATATATATATATATATATATATATATATATATAGGTACGTACTGGGGGCACATTGGCGCCAGTGTATAAACTTATACACTTTTATACGGTTTTTTATACGTATAAAATTAACATGTTCTGTGGTCACTATGGCCCCTTTTTGAAAAATATGACTTATCGAATAATGAGTAGTGTAGTGTAATATAGTACCTGCTGTATCTATTCCAAGCGTTAGGCTTTTTGTTGACTCCTAAAAAACGAGGGTTTTCGATAATTCGTTCTGTTTCATTAGTTGTTCGCTGATAAAGCGTGACTTTGTTTCACAATTTTTGTGTAATATTCGAAGAACATTATATATGGACGAAGAAAGGGAACCGTGTTAATTTTGAATATTTTGAAACTAGAGAAAGACCTTTATCGTCGATGATACATAGCGGATCTCACAAAATGGTGGATATACTTTGCTCGTAGGGTCGACGGAAGATATTAACTTACAACTTGAAATACTTTCAACACAAAATACTACAGTTTCACTACAAACGGGTTTACAAACCTGCGACACGTGTTTCTGAATATAAAACCTTCCTCAAGTGGGGAAGAAGATGATATTGTTTAGCGAAAAATGTGTCGCGGTTTTGTAAACCCTTTGTAGTGAAAATGATACAGGAAGCTGTAGTTTCTGTTAGAGTAGTATTATTTCGTGGTGGATGGATTCTATCTTCGTAATTTGTTTGGGTTCTTAACCTACCACAAACTGAAAGAATCAGAATTATTATTTGAATCTATACAAGTGCAGCATGGCGGATTTTTGTTCTACCCCGATAAGTTACTGCGTTAATTAAAAACGGTTCTTTCTGTACCGCGCCCATATCATTTGGGGTTCATTTTGACTTCAATACCGATAATTTCATCCCTCATTACGTCCTTGTCACTGGCTACCATTATATTATATTATAAACACATAGTATATAGTTCTTATCGAATTATGTCACGGTAACTTCGGGTAACCGAATCAAGGAGGTGGGGAGTTGTCAGAGAGAACTGTCAAGCGGTGGACGCCAAAAAGTAAGAAAGCGTCGATGAGTGAAAATAAGAATATTGGTCGAAAAGTTACTCGAAAGCGTTCTTGAAGAAAACCAGATCAACGCAACTCAGAATTACAAGCGTTTCAAGGAAGATAAACTACCATTCTCAGCGACAGGCAAGGTATGGTCCACCAAACCTTTTACATAATTTGTGTCCACCAACTATCCGTCTCATCCCAACCTGAAGGTCGTCAAATCTCAACGAGGAAATCTTCGTGTTTCAAAGACATATTATGAATGATAGTGATGAACACGACATCAGTATAAGAAAAATTAATTGTAATAATTAGTTATAGATTTAGTTCTTGTGTCATCTGCTTGTTGGTTTTCCCATCAAATTTTGCTGTCAAAACTTCAGAATTAATAAATAGTTATATTCGAGTGATCTGTTGCAATGATTCTGACACAAAAGTACTCACGACTTTTTAACTGAGTAAAGAGTTTATTACGCTTCTGAATGTATCCTTCTGAATGGATCACGTTCCATTATTCGGCAATTTCTCGTATATATCAAATTTGCCTTTGAGAAAAATATGAGAACTGATAGTTATCTATCCAAATACTTATCGCTGACGTTTTGGAAACCGAATCCGCTTCCAGTAACACTTCTTGTCTTCGGTTTTGAAGGCCGCCGTTCTTAGGAATTTCTTCCTGACGTTTCGCTAGCGCGCGTGGCTAGCTTCTTCAGAGGCTTATTCATCTTGATTATTTTTCCGATGACGTTTTTAATAGCACAGGACGAAAGTTGAACGAATCTGCTTTCATCTGCTGTCTGCGGATGCTTGAATCTCAAACAGTTCGTTTGATATGGATGAATAGTTAGTTCTTGTCTTTTTTGAAAGGTAAATTTGGGATATAAGAGACGTGAGAGAAGTGTTCCATTCAAAAGGAACTGTTTTCTAATAATTACCGCAGCGACTTATCGTGGTAGATTAATAATCTGCCATTCTACAATTGAATACATTCTAATATCAATTCTTATTTTATTTCTTTTATTAGATTGATTATCGTCAATGAATTCCTCAGCGAAGCTCACAAAAAAGTGGACATACTGAACTCGTAGTGTCGACCGCGATGGAATTGAAGGTGAATTGACTCATGATATTTTGAAAGATGTGAACTGATATACTTTTTTCAACTATCACTATTTTGAACCATTCATTACGTATTTGACAGTTGTTTGTTAATTTAGAATATCCGTGTATTTCAAATTAAAGGCGGCCGCTTGCGGCTTTTTTTTCAAGCGATGGGATATGAAATATTTGACCTGATAAATTTGATTTCATAACTACATTCTGGCCCAATAACCGAATTCAGCGATATTTCATTTCAAATGCTTCATAAAATTGAGTTAAAAATAATATTTCTAGGAAATTTTTTGTCTAACAATTTGTAGATTGGTACTGATTTAATTATATCTATGGAGCAAACAAATTATTTTACCTATTCATGCTGTTATCCAGTGTCTCTTTGATCATTGAGAATGAGGGGAAACGAAGAAATTTGTGCTACACCAGCAGAAATAATCGCACAAGTAAAGTGGCAGTAAAAAAAGTACAGTACCTATGTAACTCGAGGATAAAGCTAGTTACGTCCACTCGCGAATTGCCGCACTCGGTTGGCACCTCATGCTCACAGCTTCCTATACGACTGTCACTACGAATGGGTTCACAAAACCGCGACATGTGTTTCTGAATATACAGTGACTTTCCCTAGTTATTTATTTATCCTGCTTGATGAAGATGTTGTATGCACGTGCTGCAGTTTTGTAAGCCCCCATTTGTAGTGAGAATCGTGTTGAATATGGCTTTTCAACAAGTATCGTCCAAGTCAATTCGTTGTTATACACTTTTATACGATTATTTATACGTATAAGATCGAACATCCTATCGGTCACTTTGGCCCCTGTTTGGAACATATTATTATTTATCAAAGGAGTAGTTATGATTTGAAAGCAAGTTTTCACATTCATATTCTGCAGAATTTGTATTTTCAGTAATATATGAGCAGGTATAGGTATTACACACGCACACACACACAGATGAAGTTTTCAACTTTATGTTCGCAAGGAAGAAATTTCGTGTGATATTCGAAGAACGTCATATATGAACGAAATGAGAGAGAATAGAAAGTCGTGCTAGTTTTGAATTTATAAAGATTTTAGAACTAGAGGAACGCCTTTTATCGTCAATGAATTTCACAGCGGAGCTCACAAACTGTATTCTGGGTCGACCGCGATGGAATTTGAAGTGTAATGACTCATGCTTTTTTGAAAGATCAACCGCTATATAAATATATGTATTTACGCGAACAATATTTATTAAATTATAAAGAGCTGGCGATATGTATTGTAATGTGTCAAGAAATAGAAAAAGGAGAAGAAAATTGATACTCAATTTTCTGCTGTGAATGCTTACCTTGTTAGCGAGATACGCGCGTCAAGTGCATAAGAAATATCAGTTTGTTGTTAGGGTAAGTGATCTCTTGGAAAAGATTCAACTTTTACACCAAAGGTTCCAACCTTGTTTTTTTTAAATCTACATGTGCCACACCTCTTAACGAATTTCTAAAATTGGCATATTTTCTGATGAAATCGATAGTGGCTCCATCTTAACGAATACATTTTGAAATGGGAATGATAACTAATTTAGAAGTCATTGTTTATACAGAAATAGTTATTCAATGCCTGTGTAAAACCATTGTATTCAGATTAATATAATAGGCTCACCTTATTAGTGTTTTATGCACCTTGAAATTTTGTTATAATGCATCTCTTGGGTAGTGTTGAAGGTGAGTGTGTGTTGGCTAGACCAATCTTGGGACACCAGGTACTGCGCATAGAGGAAAGGTGCAAAAAAATATGGCCCAAATGAAGTGTTTTATTCAGAAGCCAACAATCTTCAATGTGAAATTAAGCTAATTTTACAATGGATAATGAATGAGGCAGACACTTCCAAGGGGGTTAACATGAAAAAAAAATGTTTCCAAAGTTGTTATTTTTTCTTTACTAAATGAAGTGTTTTATTCAGAAGCCAACAATCATTAATGTAAAATTGAGCTAATTTTACAATGGATAATGAATAAGGCAGACACTTTCAAGGGGGTTAACATAAAAAAATAATCCAAAGTTGTCATGTTTTATTCAGAAGCCAACAATCTTCTATGTAAAATTGAGCTGATTTCACAACGGATAATGAATAAGACATTCAAACACCGTCTTCAATTCAATAATTTAAAATAATAATAGAAGGCATACACTTTTAGTGGGTCAGGGCAGGACTTGGAACTACTGAAAAGAGGTGTTTCTATAGAATGCCTCAAATGCCTTTTATTTCGAGGACTATTATTATTATTAGCAATTGAAGAGCACATGGGAAGAATGAAAACAGTCCATTTTTACCAAATTCATTTGTAGACATAATATTTTTCCTGTCAATAGGCTGCATCTTCTGGTACCTGAATGAACAGGAATATCGATAACAGTCACATAGAAAACGTGAATTTGAAAATTCATATACTCGGCAAAAACGATGAAAGATTTTGCATTTCGAATTCTGAAAGGTAGTTCTGATGGCTAGCTATGAACGTGATTATAAGAAAACATATCAAGAGGGACTGTTTTTCTCACTAGCTGAAGATAATGAGTGAATAGCTGATAACCCGAATTTCAATTAAAAAACGCTTTCCTGAATATTCTTGGTTCTTGGGCATTCATCGTTTTTTCCATGCGCTCTTCATTTGATACGACATTGTTTTCAATCCCATCCAAACGATATGTATTAATACTATTCAGAATTCAGAAGTAGTAGACTGTGACAGCCTAATACAACTCTGTGCGTTCTTCGATATCACAGCCGACCAATCGAAACACGAGGACTGACTTTCTACCTGCTCATCACTCGCTGATAACCCTGGCAGGGTTGCCAGACTGGGCGATTTATCGCTGATTAAGCTACTTTCTTCTATGCGCAGTACCTGGTGTCTCAAGGTAGGTCTAGCCAACACATACTCACCTTCACATCTACCCAAGAGATACATTATAGCAAAATTTCAAGGTGCATAAAACACTTCATGAAACGTGCGACAGTAGCTCTTAGACTATATGGACTTATCATTGGAGATGATGGAGGCCAAATCTGGATGGCAGCACCGTCGAAATGGATGCAGACGTTTATTAAGGTTCAAAATCGCTTGTTATTGTTACACCTGACAGGCTGGATTGTACCAGATCCGGCATCGGCTATTTTGTCGTTTACTGTACCTTTCACTTGGATCATATTTATATATTTGTTGTATTCAATACCATTATGGTTCACAATTTACGGCCAGTTCATATTTATATAAAGTTTATGCACTTGGTATCATCTACCAGAGAGGGCAGTATTGTTTGACATAAATTTTTGGGTATAGATAATTGGCATGTTAGCAAATTATCTGAGTTATTTTTCAATTCAACGGAGGTGGTCTAGTTTTTGTAAGAATTTTCGCCAACCTCAAGTTTGTTGTTTCAATTCCGAAAGAAAGTTAAATCTCAATTTAAAGATCTCTCCTTGATTTATAATAAACAACGACTTCGAGCGCTCAGAGTTCACAATAAAAGACCTCATATAAATGATCCGAAAATGAAAAAATAAAAGTTTTGATTGCGAATCGACTTTGCAGGTTAGGATGTATTCCTTATAATAATAATAATAATAATAATAATAATGTTTATTGACGTATAAGCAAATATTAAGGTAGGTATACAAAATGAGTAAATTTGGAATTTCTTCAATACGTAAATAAACCAGTCAACCACAAAAATCAGAGATTGCGCGTGGTACTAATTTATTCATGTAATAATATGAAAAATTTCGTTTACTCGCTACGAGTAACGCCTATAGTAAACTTAAAGTATATTAGTTCGTATACAGCAAAATTTGTTTTTTTTTCTTTCTCCGTCTAATTTTTACAACAATGAAAATTCTCAAGTAAATAGGAACAAAAAGAAACAAAAAAAAACACATTGATATTTCGAGCATTGATAGTATAAAATCAGTTTCTTGGATCAATCAGATGATGAATTTCAAGCCTATTTCTCTCCAACAAATTACCAACAACCTTCTTTTTGAAAAGCTTCAATGAATATATTCCAGATTTGATATTGAAGGGAAGGGTATTATACAATCTTGGTGACAGGTATGTGAAGCATCTCTGACCAATAGTTTTCTCTGAAAATTTTGTTTTCAAATTGCTGTCCATTTTATATCTGGTAAGATACATATGGTCAACGTAAGTACTACTACTTTTTTTTTGGTATTGCCAGATAACTGTAGCTAGGAAAAATAATTGTCTTATATCTAATATCTTACATTCTTTGTATAGTTGGGATGATGGATAGGTATTATCTTTGCCGTATATTATTTTTAGTATCCGTTTCTGAACAGTTTCTAATTTTTTTAAATGTGACTTGGCAACTCCTCCCCAGCCAAGAATACCATACTTCAAACGGGATTCGACTAATGCAAAGTAGATCATTCTCATTTGAGACAAATCGAGATATTTCTTCAGAATTTTGATTTTGTAAATGATATTTCTCAATGTGCCTGTTACATAATTTATATGAGCATCCCATTTTAAACACTGATCAATGATCACCCCTAAATATCTACATTTTTCTTTTCGGATAATTTGACAAGGAATTCCGTTTGTATTAGTTACTTCAAGTGATTGGTGATCTGGCAATGAGGTTATATTACAAGCAAACGGAATGAATACTGTTTTTGCATAATTTATTGTAAGTAGCATATGGTCAAACCAATCAATGATTTTTTTCAGATCATATTCGCTCTTTTCTTTGAGTTCACTCCAGTTTTTGGCTTTGTATATAATTACCGTATCATCTGCAAAACTTATGATTTTTCCGCAAGAATTCCTTGTAAATAGGTTGTTTAGGTATATAGAAAAAAGTATGGGCCCAAGTACCGTTCCTTGGGGAACTCCGTACTCGATAATCGTTTCGGCACTAGTTTTTTGATTCACTCTAACAACTTGTTTTCTATCATAGAGATAGCTTTTGAATAGTTCAAAAGCGACACCCCTCACTCCTAGGTCTTCCAGAGCCTCCATTAATCGCGGTTGGCTTATGGTATCAAAGGCCTTTGCGAGGTCCAAAAACACACAAAGCGTTGCATCAGTCTTATTTATGTTTTCATATATTTGACTTGTCAATAAGGAAATGGCATCTGATGTGCTTTTACCTTCCCTGAATCCAAATTGCATATCAGATAAGATGTTATGTTTCTTCAAGTAAGTATTCAATCTGGCTTTAATTACTTTTTCAAACACTTTGGCAACAGTGGATATTAAAGATATTGGTCTATAGTTGATTATTTCGTTTTTATCTCCGCCCTTGTGAATAGGAATAACAACTGCAGTCTTGAACTCAGGGGGGCACTTTCCATTCGATATTATTTTGTTTAATACATAGACAAGAGGCTGAACTATTACATGACATATTTTTTTCAGAGTTTCAGCAGTTATGTGATCTAGACCAGGAGCTTTACCATTGGGAAGGGTGTGTATTATGGCACTAACTTCGACTACATCAGTCGGTTCTAAGAAAATAGATTGTTTTTCGGACTTTCTTGAAGGACAAGGAGTAGGGGGTCTTAAGATTTTCGATGCATGGTTTTTGCCAACATTAGCATAGTAATTATTGAAGACAGAAGCCATCTCTGTTTCATCATTTATTATCATATTCTCAAAATTTATTTTTTCGATTCTTTTTCCTTCGTTATCAGTTTTGCAGAGATTTTTGACGGTATTCCATAATGCTCTCGGTGAATGCTGTTTTTTATTTATTTCAGATTTGAAATAATTGATTTTAGTGAACTTTATCAAGTTATTGAGATTGGTTCTGTATTTTTGGAATTCGTGTTTTATATTTTCATCATTTGGATTTTGTTTACATTTTTTCTGCAGCTGATCTCTCTTATTAATTGATGTTATTAAACCTTTCGTGATCCAAGGACTACGTTTTCTTTCCCGATGTTTTGTTTGAGTATTTTTGTGTTTTTGTTAATGGACGCAGTTAATGTGTTCAAAAAATATGTTGTTGCTTCGAGTGTGTCAGTTATATCATATAAATCTTTCCAATTTTTTGTTTTCAGGTCATTTTTTAGGGTGACGTAATTAATATTTTTTATTATCATGTCTGATTTAATCGGGATTTTGTTATTTATGGGCAAATGTATTATAATTGGATAATGGTCGGTTGTGTGGGATTTAATTACACTTGGTAAGCAGTCGTTATCAACGTCTAGAGCAGGACTTTTTAGAAAAATATGATCTATGCAAGAGGTTGAAGATGCCTGTTCCCTTGTTGGTACGTTGATTGTAGATATATAATTTTCTTCGCTAAGTATGTTCAAATAGTCATTTACTGAATCTTCATTTTGTGCATGGATATTTATGTTCATATCACCTGTTAGAATGTGATACTGTACATTTTCATTTTTGATATTTAGCAAGTAACCCCTCAAGCCTTTCAGAAACTCATCAGGAACTGTTGAGGGGGGTCTATAAATACCTGTAACCAAAATTGTTTTTCCCTGAGCGAAACATTTGATTTCGAGGCTTTTGCAAGAACCGATTTCAGAAATTTTATGTGTGTAGTTCATATCAGTCCTCACAAAAGCCACGACTCCATCACATTTATTTATGTTTCCTTCACTGTAGAGAGTGTCATACCCCTCCATCTGTAGTTGTTCAATGTTGAATAACTTCCAGGTCTCGGATAAAACAATGCAATTGAAGTTGTTGGTGAACTGAGCAAGAAATACTGCTAGTTCATCAATATTTTTGGAAATGCTTCGAATGTTTACATGTAATATTTTGAACTGGTTTTGAATGCATTTAATAGAACATATATTTTCATATTCCGAGACATTCACAAAAACTTTTGTTTGAACAGGGATATAATTGTAATCTCTTATATATTGATTCATGGAAAGTAAATTGTTTTTACATGTAAAAAGGATATGGAAGAAAGAGTATACAGTTTTGTATAACAAATTCGTGAATTGGATGAGTTAATTTCGAATGGCAAGGTATTGTGAGGTTTATTCTTTCTTCTTGGTATTTCTTGTTCCTCTCTGGTTCTTTTGTAATTCTTCTTTCCTATGTTTACTCTTCTTGGTCTTCTCCTCTTCTTCTATTAATTGTGATTCAGGTTCGGTTTCACCGCCGGTTTCCCCTTCTTCAATATTCTCAAGTTCTTCCGCTGTATATTTTTTGCTTTCAATTTCCAAAATATTTCCTCTAATACGTGCTCGTTGGTTTTTTTCCCTGGCAATTCTTAAGTGTTTGAGTAGTAGTTTGCGGGTTTGTCTATCTTCTTGACACAGGTCGTTGGTGATACCTATTTTGCTTCCTTTCAGTTTTTTGGTATTTTTCAGAACTAAGTTTTTTTTCAAGTATGAAATGAATTCTACTGCAATTCTTCTACGGTTTTCTTCTCTTCCAATTTGGTAGATATTGTTAATATCATCTACTTTCAAGTTGATGTCGAGCTTACGATTTATTTCCTCAAGTGTGCCACCAATGAGATCTTCTTTGATTTCTAAACCAAATACTATTATATTGTTCTTTCTTCTCGCTCTCTCCAGGTTTACGCAACGTTTTTCTGTTACATCTAGTTTATTTCTTAGTGCCTCTATTTTCGCATTTACTTCTTTCAAGGCTTTATGTATTCCATCTCTGATATTCTGGGTTTGTTCTTGATTATCCTTCCTCAGTAACTCGTATAATTTTCGCAAGTTAGGGTCAGTTAGTTCATCGTTGAAGCCCATTTCACGAAAAAGTTTTGTGCTTGCCTGCCGACTCGATTCGCACTCTCCACGTAAATCAAGTGAACTGACGAGAGTGTCGGGATTGCGATATGGTCAGGCTAGTTCAGTGGCTGTTTATCAGTGGTTTTTTATGCTTTCTTTTTCAATGGGGACCTTTATCAATGGAATCTCCCAGAGTTAAGCTATTCTGGTACTTAAATTACCTGATTGTAGGTGTCATATTTATACTTTGGCGCATAATTTCCCAATTATTCAATTTGGTACGTACCCGATTATTCATGTGACTAAAGCAATCTGAAATCAGTGAAATGGGTTTTTCCTCTTTCAAAATCTCTTGAATACACTTTGTTATACACTTTTATATGGAGCACAATATGAACACGACCTATTCGCTACTCGTGCGAGCTTATTTCATCTTATGGGATTACATTTTTAATGATGTGTCACATTTACTACTTTTTCTATTCAAATTGTTGGGGTGTGATAGTGACCAAGGGTGGGGAATGAGCGATAACAGTTGAGTGAGGTTAAGATTGGAATGAAAATCGACGTGTTTGCATTTTTTCACAAAACGTGTTTTGACGATATTCGATGTTTCGTTTATGGTGCCCATCTGAATAATAGCTCATGTTTTGTGATTCCCTATTCATGAAAACGCCAATAGCTTTATTCCAATGGTGAATACAACCCAACCTAACCTAGTCAAAGTCATCTCATATCAAAATGTCTATTGATTTCTCGAGTAGCATTGGGGCTCTTGTGAAAGTTAATAGTCTTTCTTATGAAGGTATTTTCAGTATAGGTTACATCCATGTCGTATCACTACTGAATGAAAATTTCATACAAGGCTATTATTACTAACAGACATATTTTTACCACCTTCAGAATCCATAGTCAAAGTTAATATTTATCTTGTTCAGTCTAGTACGGTAGTAAGGCTGTCTTTCATCTAATTTGAGTAGGTATATCACAATCTTATATAAACCTAACTTGAATTGTATTATTTTACATGAATTTTGTTCCATATATCATTTCAATACGAGCCTGCCTCGACTTCTCGTGCCGGTCGAAAATATCTCTGTAACTCTGATATTGCCATCCAACGGTAAATATACATTGGCGTTAGCCTACTAGGTAGTCTATATACAATGGTGAAACGGATCTGAAGCATTTTTGTTACGCCATCTACAGTATAATGTCGATATCTCCGACTTGACAATGCACGACAAAGTTTCCTACTCTGAAGAGGAAAATAGGTGCATAGTTCGGTCAGTTTGACTGAAATATTGAAAAAAAAGATTATGAAGCTTCAGAATAGAGTTGACGATAGAAGTTCATGAAGGAAATGAAAGTTGGGCAAAATAATCTTTAAAACATCAATGATCTACGACATTGACAAAATATTCCACTTCTTTTTCTGAATTGCTAGCCATCTTTTGGTATTATGTATAAGTAAAATAGAAAGAATGTGTGATTCAGGCTACAACGTCCATAAGAAAAACGAAAGGAAAGACATAACTTGGAAACAAATCACTAGTGCCATCTACCCGTAGAATGTCCATCCCTTCAAATGATATTTCCAAAAGGTTGACTGACTATATACCTATAAATTGGGTTTTTATCTCTCAGTTACCAGCTGAAAAACAGTGTACTTTATGCTTTTGTGCGGGCCTAAAGTATATGACCCGCGAAGACATAAATCACTAACTGAATATATTATCTTTAACCTTTATTAATGAAATTACATAATATGAAATTGGAGTATCCATTTCATAATACGAACTTAGTGCATATAGTTGCAATATATACTAGCATTATTTCGTCGAATTCACGTAACTCTGGAAGGATGTAATATTCACATATGTATATATTATTGCGAATTCAATAACGGACTAGTATGATATAAAAGTTTGCAGGTATTAAATAGATATGTATACTCTCAGGCGATAGACAAACCCTTGGTCCATGGCCCTCGGATTAGTAATATCGTCTCCTTCGGGGCATAAACATCTACTTGGTATAGTATAATGAATAACGATTTATGATAAGTCGCCACGAATGAGACACCTATCAGTTTTACTGCTTGTCATTCCTGATTTGCAGCATGATTTATACCTATATTTTGAAATGTTTATCATTCACTATTTTTGTTATTTTCTATTCACTCTGCGAATAAATATTATTATCAGTAGTGTCACAAAAATTGTATGAGATCAATCAAACTGAGAAAGATTTAACGAAGTGTTCTTTGAACAAGATTTTCAGAAGGATCTCGAAATAGCTTTCAGGATAGTACTTCCCCATGTACCAAAAAACGTGGGATCTTGCGTGCGTGCGTGCGATACGACGCACTCTCTCGCTAACCAAAATCTTGTTTTGTTGAGGGTGGACTGTAGTTTTAAATGATTCTTAGAGTGATGATTACTTGGTTTATTGGTTGAATAAACTGAATACAATTTTACTTGGGTGTATTGCTACATCTGTACTATTTACTATTATTATGTTATAGGCGGTTGGCGGTACTGGTTTTACTTCCAACTTCCACCCTACCCTACGAAGTTTATTTTTATGGGTTTCACTATGGTAATGCGTCTGCGCATCGCCTTCACATAGGGGAAACGTGTTTCCGAGAAATACACGCAGTGGCGTAACAATCATACATGGCCGCCCCCTTTGAAGGACTGGCTTTCAAAATTAACAATCTTCATAAATATACAACTATAAATGATAGATTAAGGTAGAAAGTCACTAATATTCGGGCCTTTCTCTCTAATCGTCACTTGCATCGTCTATAGGTAATAAACAAATTTCAGTTATTGAACGTTTCAATACATTGTTAGCGGTTTTTACGGACACTACACGAACTAGATTGTCCCTTCCTGGGTGTAGATCCGTTATTCTCCCCAGCTTCCATTGCAGTGGAGGTGAAGATAGATAGAAGATAAACTCTCATGAAGAAATTGACAAATAATCCAGTGGGGTAGGTATTTTTCATTTGAATGTCAGAAGCTTGGCAAATAAAATTGATGAATTAGAACATTTACTACATGACAAAACATTTTCTGTTGTTTGTATAAGTGAACATTGGTTATCAAAAAATGACTTGATACAGCTCAAGCTGAATAATTTAAATCTGACTGCTTCCTTCTGTCGAGAGACGAGAAGGCACGGTGGCACTTTTTCAAACTCTATTAGTTTGCCGCGTTCACGTACGCGAAGGTCACAAAATCCTGATCTGATTCGTTCGCAAACTTTGAATTTCTGGTAGGTGATTTTAGTGATCTGTCACGTGATCTCTGTGGATCGGGTAGGTGACCCAGAGCTAGTTTTCGAAGAGTCCTAATGTGTTGGACGCTCTAATAAAATACGATTTTTACCAGAATTCATTGGTACTTAGTGGCAGCTTCTCCAGCATCATATAACGGGTGTTCTTCGAACATTACAGGGCTTCCCTTTCGTGTGAAACTGCATATATAAAAAAAATAGATTTTCCACTTTTCAGACCTCTAAGTCTTCATTGAATTTTCAGAATTCTTATTCTTACATGTAGCTTTCAGAAGTAGAGCAGTAGGTATGTAGCGTAGATGTCTGTCCGACATCTATAAATAATTTGCTGAAATTCTTCTTCTTCTTTTTCATGGATATGAGTGTCGGAATCAAGAATGGTAATGGTTAGGGGGACAAAAAAGAAAACTCACATCATCTTAAACTTGAGTGTGTTTTTTACAGAAAATGATCTACTAAAAATCGTAGGTTATTCAATTTATCTCTTTGAGAGTAGAGAATATACCACATCATTATCATACAGGCAGTGCATATTTGAAGCCAGGTCGTTAATAGCCACATATTGGTGTGAGCGGAGTGAATATCGGCTTCATCTGCCTAGGTCATACAGGGTCATCAGACAGAATTGTCGTATGAGAACCGACCTAGTTTTGGAAACGGTCGGAGATTTGGAAAAGGTAGAAATATATTGGTTGTCCTCTTTATCAGAAGTGCCAGAGACATATAGTTCAAGTATGTCTAACATATCGATTCAGACTCCGTAATCATTTAGAAGCTTTTATTTCACAATAAGGAGAGTAAATTATTGATTTCATGCATTTGTCCATTTGATTTTCAGATCTCTCGAGTTCATGGAGCTCGAATAATAATTATAACAAACTTGGTACCCCCTCGTTGCTTTATGACTTTAAGGTTAATATTACTGACCTTATTGGTGTCACTTTGTAGGACATATGTACCATCCATTAGTGAACAAGTTTCTCCTGATAGGTGTAAAAAAACCGTATTCAAAAGAAACGGTTTTTCGATTTCAACATGAAGGATAACTTACAATGGTTATGGGTTTCTTACATGAGCAATGTTTTTTGAAATGTATCACACATAGGTTGTGTAACACATATTTCACTTCGGATCTGCAATTGCATCAATGTTACCAGGAGAGTTAGTTATATCAACCACAAATTATACTCATATACTCGCCTATATAATGAATGAAGCACAGCCATTATAAACGAGGCATGGGATTCACTGGCTGAGTGGGAATCAACCCATTACAACAGCATCGTTGCAATAACTCGTTGGGTCTGATTGAATTATTAGTACCCAAGCAGAAGCAGGAATTGACTGAAACGTTTGTAGGATGCTCCAAAAGGCATCGAGCCCAAATATATTCAACATTTGGAAATAGAATATAGGCATCTATCTATAGCAGAAACGATAAAAAGAACATGACCTAGAATGTTGGACTTTCTAAAAATTTGCTGTGTGGCAAATGGACTTTAGCACGATTCGTATCATACTTGGGCAAAGGTCTGTCTGTGAGAGTAATGAAAGTGTGATGGTTGCTTGTGAAATATTGGCTGCATATGAGTTTGACTCTTTGGACGGAAGTTAATTGCAACATTTTCTTTGAACTTCATACTTTAGAGATATAAGAGAACGAGCCGCTGAAATAAAATCATACGATTGAACAAAGTTACCTGTGAAGTTCAATCGTGATTATATCAAGCGGCTCGACCGAATATATCACAACCCTCCCAGGGTCCCACCCAATGGCAATTTGCAATTTCGAATGGTAGGTGAACAACAGAACAGCCAGAGAGTAAGGTGAATATAACTCTGAAATGATCAAGTGAACATTTATTACAGTTCAAGGGTATAACCACAGATGGCATTGAAATCTGTAGCATAACTTCCGAGGTTTGGAGTGTAACGTTGAACTCTGTAAGCACAAATTCAAAGCAAAGCGATGGCGATCCACTAAGACTGTAACTGATTTTTATTTATTGAAATATACGCGTAGAGGATTCGTGAACAACTTTTCTCACTAATAGCGACAAATATTTTCAAAATATCCTAATTTTTCACAATACACCGTAACGAAGGTATAGTGAATATACAATTTAAAAACTGTTGCGCCTCATCGATGACGACATAAAATCAACGCACTAGTACCATTCCATTGATGGAAACGCATTGCAACGATTATATTGAATTTCTAATTTGGCCTGTTATTCTTTGGCATTTGGTTGGCAACACTCTCGACGTTGCCGAATTTGTTTGAAGTTATTTATCATGTAAACTGCCATTTCGATTTCTCGAAAGATTAAAGATAACAGAGATCACGAACCACCAAGAGGCGTACAAATACTGCAGTACTGAATAATAGTGGTATGCGTAACAATGTTTGTACTACGTAGGAACACGATATTGCAGAATTTGCAGTTTGTGAATCTCGATTTACGAAATGGTTTGGATGTAGCTATTCAGAATATTATATGATCCCTCGTATAGGTATAAAACTCTGATCCCTAGCTGTTGGAAAACTATGAAAAACTTTTTCGTGGATATAAGCTTGCATATTTCAATGAATGATATACACGTACCAATTAACCAAAGAAAGTTTGTAAAAATTTTAAATTTCGCTTCCATATTCAACACGTCACTTTGATGTTTGTCTACAATGTACTTCAAAATTTAACCACGCCCATGATAACGTGCAACCTTCGGAATCTCTATTATTCGTCATGTTGAGCGACATGCTGCGCCCGCTAGCGGTCACCGCTCAAATCAGAGAATTCAAAGTCATCTATTTTATCGTTTTGAACAGCTACGTATTTGTGTTCTTATTGTACTCTCCATGACAACATTTTTTCAATGAAACAGTTTTTTTTCTCTTCTTGATCTTCGACAGTGACGAAGTTTTTGCATTCATCTATTGTAATAATTATTTCATGTAGAAGTTCAAATAAATCACTGAATTTCAAAGATGAAAATAATGAGTTCACTTTCTTTTCCGATTTTTGTGTTATGCCACAATATTATTATTTTATTATTATTAAATGTTTGGAATCAACAACAGCTTCACTTTCAACATATGGATGTATCCTATCTCCGGCATGATGCAATAAATCACCCAAACTTATTGAAAAATTCATTTCAGTTTGCAAATACACAAAGGGTAACCAGAAAAAAAATACATCTTAGAGCACAGAGCTTGGATTTACGCTCAGCAAAGATTCAAACAAAATTTTGCATTTTGCTGGATAGTCAAGGCCGTAGGTGTTTACACCATCTTGGCCACTTAACGATTTTGGTCTGATACGTATTTTCTGATTCGTTACTCAATGATATGTAAACTACGATGACATGGCATTGGACGACCGTGTCTACTCTATTATCCGTGACCTAACCTAACCCAACACAACACAAAAAGAACAAAAAGTTCTGTCAATGATCTGGCAACGTTGGTACGGACTGAGCGGTTTTAGCTTTTAGCCTAGCCTCTCGTAGATACAATTAACTTACAAACTTACGTCAATTGTATTTCAGGGAGACTACTACACATGACGCGCATGTGAAATATCTATTTCCTACTTCCTACGGAACGTTTTTCTCAATATAATGTGCTTAATTAATTCAATACCTACTCTAGGAAATTTCCATTTGAGGCGACCTTCATGTATGTTACTGTATTCCCAAGATGATGTTGAAACAATATACCTTAGTTCCTAATTTCACGACAGAATTTTCGAGTTAGAAGTCAACGAAATAATAATTTCCACTTACTTCAAACATACTTCGAACATAACCGAATGGTGCGTGTTGCAAAATTCACCTGATATTCTGCAATTTTTCATCAACCCATCCTAACACGTTCATTGTGGGCATATCGACATGAAGAAAGAAGGGTGAATTTTCCAAAAGTTCGGGTATGTTCGGGGACTATATTATATGTTACGAAATGTGGGTGCAACGCAGGGGCAGTTTTATACATCTACTCAGTGGGGGCGAAAATAAAAAACGCTACAGAATTGCAGTGCTGAAGCCGAAAAACTGAATTAGGTGAATAAAATATATATTGGAGCAGTATGTTTAGGCACCCCTGTCGCCCTTCCTTACATCAATCAGGTTAAAACAGGCGAAACAGATTAAGGTTGATTGAGATATAAAGAGGAGCCCCTTGTATGATGGGGATGGATGGTAATAAAATTGTCGATTCCAAATTTCAAAACGAGATCGAAATGTAGTTGAACTTCCGTTCAACAGATGGCGTATTCTTAGCGATGTTTGAAAACTGCACTTTTTCATTGTAGACTAAAATACATATTATTTTTAGTAGAATGGAAAAATACGCTTGATATCTCCAGCATTAGTTGTTGCTCAAGAATGATATATTATATTTCAATGTTGAAATTCAAAAAATACCTTTTCGTTTTTGGATTTTCATCAAAATTAAATGAAAATTAGTGTATGTCAAAACGAAAACTGATGCATTATAACTAATGAAAAATTGAAATATTAATATTCAAAGAGATGACAGGATTTCATGTTATGTTGAATATCCTCGAAAAATATAGTTTCATTCATTTATGATGATGCATTTTCAATATACTATTTTTTGTGGTGTATTCCGGAACACAAATAATGGAATTGTGAATTTGTCGGTATTTTTCGAAATCAGCATTTCCAATACAATATTGAAACTAGCAATAATGAAATAAATGTAAATATTCCTTCCACTTCCAGATCAGTGGGATTATTTACAATTATTATGTTCATTATAAATATAAATGGAATCTGTATAGTTTTCCTATATCCATGATAACACCAGAGGCGATACCATCAATAACAATTTTGTAGAATTGAAAAAAATACGAGAGATTACCTTTATTGTGTTCAATACAAATATAAATATGATATTTATATTTCTTCATTATTTATCGGGTGAAGAAAAAGTAGGGTATGCAACTCTCATGATTTTTCATTACGATACAGATTTTAAACAATTGGAAATCCCTCTCAATGGCAGAAAGCTATATCAAAAATTCGGTTCGGAATAAAATCAGCATTTCCAATACCAAATTGAACTCCGTTGAGAATAGCAATAATGAAGTAAATGTTAATATTCAATTTGTAGATCAGTGGAGCCTACAATACAGATATAATAATATTTATAGTTCTTCATCATTTATAATGGCCGTGGAAAGATTAGCGTATGCAACTCTTATGTAATGGTTATTAATAAATGATCGTTGCATACTATTATGATACTTGTCATCCATGTTGGTATTTCAGCAGATTAGAAGAACATAAATGTATATTGTCAATATTTTTCTCAACTTTACGAAATATGGTTAAGGCTTTCGCGGCCGAGGTTTTCAGTATCACTGCTTTTCTTCGGGTTTAAAGGCCGTCGATCTTTGGAATTTCTTCCTGACGTTTCGCTGGAAAGAGTGGCTAGTTTATTCAGAGGTAAATCCTTTCTTGACTTCTACTTCATCGGAGTAGAAGTCAAGAATGGATTCACCTCTGAAGCTAGCCACTCGCGCCAGCAAAACGTCAGGAAGAAATTCCAAAGAACGACGAAGAAAAGTAGTGATACTGTTTACTGAATATCTCTGGGATAAAAGTACAACTTTTTTATATAGCTCAAATCACTCGAACACCGTATTGAACGCACTTGACGCGCATAATATGAAGCTTTGTTGATATGTATGCTATGTTTACTAAGTGTACCTAATAAATAATTGCATACAGCTACTTGAAAAACAAAAACTTTTCGAAGAATCCAGACACTACTGAAAATACAGGATTCACTTCCAGTCATAAATTAATTTTTGTCTTCAAGTTTACACTACAAAAGGAGATGCGAATTCATTCTCTGCAAGTTCCAAGTTTTATTTATATATGAAAACGATCTCTCTGAGAGAAACGAAGATTCGGGAGTTTTCCAAGATCACAACAAACGGATGGAAAAACTTTACTAATCGGATCGAAAAACTGTGATGGGAATGCCGAAAGAATGATTGATCATATTTCTCAGAATAGAGCAATGGTGATATAACTTACGATGGAAAAGTGATAAATCAACGGCTCTTCTCAATTACAAAGACGTTAGTGAGTCCGTAAGGGAAGTATCAAGGGAAACACATGTTGCAAAAAAATATTTTGATATTTCACACCAGCCAGTAAAATATCATTGATTTTTTATAGATATCACCATTTTTCACTCATTTATAGATGAGCTATAAAAAACCGAATGGAATTATCTGGGGAATACTTGAGGAAGACGACAAATTTTTGATCTAGTTATTTTTTTTTTTAAAGTGCGAACTCACTTCACATTTATTTTATTTAATTGTTTCATGAAGAGGTGAAAAGTTTAATGAATATCTATGGCGAAAAATTATATCTCATCAAACACTATTCTCCAACAAAAAATTAACTTAAGCAATAAGGTGGTTAAAGGAAAAACTTCAGTTTGAAGCCTGACAAGAAAACTGAACTGAAGCTGAATGAGTGAGATGCACTCTGTTATTGTTTCAATACTATACGAATTTTGAACATCATCAAATTTATTTTCTCGGCAAATTCAATTCGATCGTATGACCTTTCAGTTATTTTATCCATAAAACTAACCGAAATATCATATCCATACAATATCGAAGAAAGGTACGGAAGGCGCCGAAAACTACATTAAATGAATGAACTGATATTGTTCAGGCATTATGGCCCCTTTTGCCAAATTAGGGGGCCAAAGTATCCGTTACAATGTTGTGGCAGTTTGGCGCCTGGGGCCGAAGTGGACAAATGGCGCCGAATTGCCTGATACGTGTAAGTTTGAGGGGCCGAACTGCCTGCTGTACGTACCTATATATATATATATATATATATATATATATATATATATATATATATATATATATATATATATATATATATATTGATCTCTATAAAATTTACATAAAATGTTCAAATCTTATCGATCAGTCACGGGATGGGAGTGGATGACTTCTGTGCCGCCAATTAAAAAAAATACAGTTGTGAAATGTCTTCGAATAGTAAATTTTATGATTCATCTGAATTGCTAAAATTTTCTGATCTGGTACCGTTTCCGGTCGAACAGTGAACAATGATTTCTTAATGTTTCTAGGTGTGAAAAAGCTCCTCAAAACGTAATATACAAGACAGGTCGTATCTGAGACTTGTAGATCATTAGAAGCTGACAAGAAGTGAAGTATTTCTTCGCACGAAATAAAAATCCAAGTTTCTGGGAAGCACTTTTAGCGATCGATCTCACATGGTTTTCCCATGAGAGATTATCACTGATCGTGATTCCTAGCATCGAGATACTTGACTTCTCAGGAATAGTTACTCCTGACATCTGAATATTAGATGATGACAGATCGGCTTTCCTTGAGAAGAGACATGCCTGGGTTTCACTTGAATGGTTTATTCATGCTGGTTTTCATTGGAAGTATAAGTCGAGGTGTTAGTGTATCGGGTATATTTTAAAGAAATGTAGGCCTTCATTTATTTTGACAAATTGAAAATTTCGTGTCGAAATTATGGGGTCAGTGATTAACCCCGCACACCATAAGTTTCTTGTTACTGTTGGAACAAGCAGTAAGAAAGAGTATCGATTGCTTGACAATTCTCTGATCTATCCTATTTACAAACTGATTTGTTAACAAAATAAAGCACAGTTCCTAAAATCAATGTACAAAGGTGAACAGTGGATAATCAATTGGCAAATCATGCTGAAAAATACATAAATCATATTGTTGTATATTCCGTTCAATTTCAAACGAATTTCTCTTCAGTCATCCATTTTTATGTGTACTTTGAATCACCCTATATAGAAGCAGAAACTCAAGTCCGGTTCAGGAAATATGTCTGGTTCCTTGACATGAAAAAGTGTTGATTTTTCGGAGGCGTTTATTCATTCTTCTTCCAAGCCTTATAATTTTCTGTGTACTTTCATTTGACTTAAGAATTCGTTAAGTGGATCCTTCACTCGACACAATGGGTCGGTCGGCTTATCTTTGACTCTGGCATCATCCATTTTCAGCAGAAATATTAAATTGGAGGGACTGACGAGGCTGAAACATAAACGCACCCCTTTCTGCCGTTGATGATAACAAATTCTTTGCCGAGATCACGACTTGGAGGAAATGATGCGGTTGTCGAGGTTTTTTATTGGAGCATTATTTCCAGATGAAAGTATTTCTTCGTTCTTGAAGTTACCAATACTGATTTACAGTATTATCTGTGGATAGAGAAAATTATTAGATGCCGTTTTTTTACTTGTACTTCACCAATAGGGTCCTATACACTGGAACTCAATCGGAACGATCAACTCAAAAACCACCTTTTACTAATATAGGAGCAAGATCATGTTTGTGGAGAGAAGGAAGTTTTGAGGAAGAAATTTTTCCTTCCAGTCCAATGCAAAAAAGTATAGAAAATCTATAAAAGAAGTTACATATTTAGGAAACATTTTCTGTTTATATGAGAATATCACTCATAGAGGATTGAATCATTTACAAAAAAAAAGAAAGAGTCTATCTTGAACAGCTACTTCCCTCCTGTAGCAAATCAAAATATTCCTACCTACGTGTAGGCAACCAACAATTCACGGTTCTAACTGCTCGCGTATCACGGGCCTTTCTGAGGTATTAGGGCAAAAAACCAAGTTGGGTTTTCTGCCGTATCTCGAGCATTCTTGTGACAGATCTTTCCAAGCGACGTTGATAGTGACTGTGAGGTGTTTTTGGTTTTTCATTGTTCAAACGCCGCATTGCCGCGTACTGTCCTGTGCCTGCACCTCCATAGGTGGGTAAAACTAAACAACCCTATTATTTTGTGTATCAAACATTTTTTATTTTATCTCCATAGCTTCCATAGCCTCTATAGCTTTATTGTGATTACGCTACGTCTGCTCTCGTCTTTCCTGTGAAAATCATCATCTTTGCTATCATTAAACCGGATAAGCGTCAACCGTGGTTTTTATTCGGCAACCCACCCCGAAAAACCCTGAGATCCGGCGCACTCCTTAATGGCGCGACGGGCGCTGAACCACATAGAAGTCGCTTTTTCTTGCTCAGTTTGTATACCAAGCACTCGAAACTTGAATCAAATAAATATCATTTCTTTCCAAACTTGTGTATTGTTCAGTTCAATTATTCTCATTTAGTTTTCGATTCCACAAGTAGGCGAATATCACGTAAACTTTCTCCAAAATGGAACTGTATTTGAAATATGCTGGAAACTACAGTTGATCCTCTAATCACCGAAATCGCCAAAGTGAATCCTGATGAATTCGATATGAATATTATTATTCCAACAAGACGGACACATTACTCCAGACAAGTGAGAAACTATTTCGATAATACTTTCCATGGTCATTAGATTGGCCATCGAGGTTCTACGGAATGACCAGCCCGCTTGCCAGATTTGATATCCTCAGACTTCTTTATGGGGCTACTTGAAGCAGAAGGCGAACGAAACTGAACCTGCTTCAATATTGAATGATAGGCTGTTCTTATCTCAAGACGTTTAAGGTTACCATTTCGAGCATCTTCTGAACTGAACTCATTTCCTTAAAGTATGAAGTTGAATTTTGATATATTCAGGCAATTATTAAATGTTTTACCAATTTGTAGTAGGTGAAGATATCGACTTCATAATTCTAGGGTCATGAAGTATTCGTCAGGAGCTTCAAAATGATGTATCACAAGACCCTCATTTTTTTTCAGGTGGAGACCAATCTTCTTTCACGTTATCTTGGTTTGTTGCTTTGACCATTTGTTTTCTGATAGATACCTATTTGCCCAATATTCCATATGAATTCAATGAAGAGAAAAGTTTAGTTAACTTTATAGCACAATTATTGTTGAACAATTGAATTGTTGCCTGCTTTGAAGCCGCGCTGACATAAATATCAATATTCAACCCATTTCTCAATATTTCTCTTGATGTTGTTTTTTTATTACCAAGCCTTGCGTAGGCATGCAGTGTAAAATGGGGGAACATCACCTGTCAACACCTCTTGGTCCATAACATACTGCTTTCACGACTTGTTATGTTATTCAGTAAATGCAATATCAGTCAACATCCTTATGGTGGAATTTAACATTGGTTCAACTTTTATATAAATTGGAATACCTATGTTTTCGTTTCTAATAAAATCTTGAATTAAAGAAAATCAACTTTCATTGGACAATATTTCAAACAACATGGCATCTAATGAATTTTAAATGTTATAATCCACTATTACCATTTGCAAACTGCATATTCAGCTATAGTCGAGGCTATAGTAAGAGAGCCGAGAGGAGAGCCCACGATGCTAAATCGGGATTTACTCGAGCGTCATAGAGATCTATTGGGTTGGGAAGCTTAGATGATAAAAAGAAAAAAATGTTATATAATGTATACCTTTTCATCGGTGGGGGGAGCGGCTATAGACTCTCAAAAATGTAAAAAACTGTTGCATGGACATACTCGAGCGTGTCAGATATTGATATCATCTATATCCTACATATTTTTAAAAATGTACGTATGTTAATCTGATTGTTTCCATGATGGGGGTGGTCGTATGTAATGGTTGAAAATGAAAAAAAAATTCTTCGAGCGCGTCAGATTTTCTGAGGGGATGTTAAGTGAACCTAAAAAAAAGCTCTTATATAATAATCTGACGGTTTGGATGTGACGCAGACTCGCGGCCGTTATTAGAATGTGAAAAAAAATCGTCATTTTGAAACAAGCGCGTCAGATTAAGTATATGGTTCATCTTTACGCCCTAGACGTTGCAGTCTCATAATCTGACGATTATCTGGAGGGATTCGCCTATTCTGCTAATTTGAATGCTTTTTTTTTATTTTTTTAAATCATTGAACTCAATTAATTGAAAATCTCAGGAAAAAGCATGCAAATAAAAAAGTGTATGTTTTTTTTAGTAGAATACTTGTATTTATAAGAAAATAATTATGATCAATTGAATTTTTGAAATTTCAAAACGTTGGATATTCGTTGTAAACAATATCATGCTACCAACGAGTCTGTGTGATCAACTGTCATGGCATCATGGCAACAGAAACCAGAGTGGGGACGGAGTGAGAGAGCAATAGATAGAGAAAGAGTGAGAGAGAAATAGAAACGTGGAGAGGGGAATATAGGCATCACGTAGCTGCACGCATTAAACTTTATCGATGAATTTTTATTAATTCGGCTTGTGGAAATCGTCAGATTATATATTTTTCGCAATTCTTGAATCCCTTCAAAATGAAAATAAAATTAGCCACGCTCGAGAATGTCGAGATGATGTTTTTTTTACAACTTTGTCAGATTTGTCAGATTACTGGAATATACACGTTTCAGGATATAACTAACTCACCCTACCTTAATCTGACGCGCTCGAGAATTTCAGATTATCAATTTTTTTACTAATCTGATCCTTCATCCTTGTAGGGCGGCCATATATATAGGGCTCATATATGGTGGAAGTACTTACCCGGGTACAAGGTATCCCCCTGTATAGATAGATAGATAGATAGATAGATAGATAGATGTTTATTTAACCACGTTATGTTATAAAACATTTGTAGCAAGTCAGGTAGCAAGTATATACAGAAAATACAGATAATATTGCACAAAATTCACAAATAAAAAAAATAACAAAACAAAATATAAATATAAAATATGTGTGTACACATATAGCCTTTACCATATTATTCAATAATCCTTATACTGATATCAAAAATAAAGTATAAATGAAATGGCAATAAAAGCTTTTCAATGAAGTTGGTTCCGAATCACATCCTGGGTGGGTCAGCCATATACTCAGCAATATTGTAGTAGCACTTCTCCTGCAATATTGCTTTGATGGAATTTTTAAATGTGGATTGGTTTCTGTCCTTCAATGTGTTAGGAAGTACATTGTAAAGTTCAATGAGCATGGAGTTTTTGAAAGACTTAAAGTACTTAAATTATCGAGACCTGATCAGATCTGCATTGCGTGTGTTATAATCGTGGTTGTTTGAATTAGTGTGGAATTTATTTTTATTTTCATGAATCCCTAACAAAGACTGAAATATATATAAAGTGGGCAAAGGCATGATACTGAGATGACAGAATAATGGCCGGCAAGAATCGCTATAATGCGCACCTCAGATTATTCTAATGGATTGCTTTTGAATTTTAAATGCTTTTTCAGAGTAAGAGGAATTGCCCCAAAGGGTCAATCCGTAGCTGATATATGATTGAATGAGAGAAAAGTAGGCAGAAATCAGTGTATTTTTATCGACAAATGATTTGAGTTTTCTCAGAAGGAAATTGTGTCTGCTTAACTTTGAACAGATATTTTCAATGTGTGGTTCCCAGCATAAACTATATATTAATCTGCCGCGCTTCAGTGAATCCCGAAATCCCCGCTTGGGCTCCCCTATTACTAGGAGAGTATTCAAAAAGTTGTCTTAAGCATAATTGAAAAGTAACAAAAATAATGAATAATGTTATTTCACAAAATTGTATCAGATAGAAGACACTATCGAGATGTGCTGGGGATCCCTCAGAATCCGACAGTAACTAATTATCAAGATTTCACAAAAACAGTGCGCTCAACTACGAGAGATCAAAATTTTCTAGTAACAAGTCTGGTAACGAAATAATGTTATCTAATTATTTCATCAAGCAACCCACTTATAGCAGTTCACTCTCCAGAATTAGGCCGCGGAAAGACGAGTGCACTTGAATACTTGCCGGTAATTTGATTCAAATTAGTATATTTCATGCTGGAAGTTTCGTTTCAAACAAGGAGTACTCGGTTGAAACTTTAATCTACTTATGCGTTCGCATGCAGTGATTAGGTTGAAAAATGGTGAAGAGATTTCTCAGCAAATAAATCCTAAAAAAAAATAAGACTTTCATTTCAATTCATAGCATATCTCAGTCGAGTTCATGAACCGAATTCAACTGCTATAGAAGGAATTGTAGAGTCATAATAATAATGAGTAGGGAAGCTCTTTTTCCAAAGTCGCAATGCTGTAGAAGTGTTAAGATTATAATTTGAAAGTGTGCAATATTTGCTGTTCAGGTATTATTTCTGGCAATGCGATTATAGAGTAACTAGTATGGATTTTTCGAGTTTTCCTACAGTTGATATAACAAACGCACTACCATAAATCTGAAAATAGATCCTTGAAGTCATCGAAGTTATGAAAATTGGGCCGTCCCCAACTTCAAATTTTTCAAACCGAACCTATATTTATTCTCCTTATCAAAAACTTCTTGGGGAATATAAAAATCACATGGGAGCCGATCAAAATAAATTAGGATCGAAAGCACAGTACAACCGATGAATGTTGTATAAAAAAATGTGAAGAAAAAGTGAAGTAAAATGGTTTTAGCTGGCCTCGGAGCTTCAGGAAATCAAATAACAAATACCGGTCCAAATTTGAAAATGAAAAGTCAGTGTCGGCCATTGTAAAACTCCTTTCTCAGGATTATTTCATAATCCAATGAAAGCTGCAATGACGAGGACCAAATAATTTTTGAACATTAAATCAATAGAAGCAGATATAAACGAAGAATCAATTCGAATTTTTCGATGTTGTATATCTCTCAAAGTAAGAGGACTAGGTCAGATTCTTCAACATCATAAAGATAGGCTCCTAGTGTATCTTTGCCTCCATTTAACCATCTCTGTAACACCTACTGTTCTCGAAATCGCATGCATCGACTCTAATTTCAGTCACCTGGTATTTTATCAATTATCACTCATTAAAAAAAATTTTCATATCCGTTAACCAGCTGACGAACGCTAACCCTCAGAAGTCGAAACTTGTGCGAGCAATGGGATAACGAGGCCTTACCTTTTAACGTGCGATTACCCAGCACGGTGGCCCGGTGGGGAATCAAACCCCGGTCTTCCGCTTGAAAGGCGAATGTGCTAACCTCTGCACTACCGAGAACCATGTGTAAATCATTCATAGAAAGGAAAAAAGAATCTAGCTTAGGATGAAATCAATTTTTCTGGAAACGATTTTAGACCAATATCAAGAGAGAATGTTTGCTAAATATATGATGTTACAATTTTCATGAAAGCTTTTTTCTTTCAAAATGGCTTCTAGAAGTTAGACAAAAGTCACTTCCTCAAAATATATGTGTATTTTTTTTTATTATTTATTTAACGTCGGCCTATTTCCGCTACCAAGGCCAATCACCGACGCCGGTGAGCACACTTCCCAAAACGCCTGCGATTTGATATGCTTTTTTGCTGCAGCTGTACGGGCTTTCGATGCGGTAATTCCCTGTAGGGTCACCCATCCAAGTACTAACCGCGCTCGGCGTTACTTAACTTCAGATATCGAATGACTGTCAGTCAACCTGAAGAGCTGGGCCATGCCCATATATGTGTATCTTTTCGAAGCCTATTTTGTAGGCCAAGACATCCCTTTTTTAAGAAGGTGAGCCTGTCTACAATCAAGATGAAATTTCTCTGATCTGATCCGAAAATATTGACAAAAATTTTTATTTTCCTCCGTCATTCTTTGTACCTAGTTGGACGAAAATTGGTGTATAGTAATTTTCCGAAGTACTTTCTCGTGAAAACTGGACACGTAGAAATCGAAAACATGCAAAACTCCTATTGCATATACATATAATATGTATTTGATAAATCGTATCTCAGAACCGTTTTCAAAAGAAGAACATTTTCATTTTCCACGTTGAAAGCATCCTTGATACATAGTACATAATAAAAATTTAGGAGATGATTTTGATTGAAATTGTTCTTTAAAGTCATGAAAGCAATGTATGTTTTATTTAGTTTTGTACATAAAAAGTTAATGTGTTCTTTAAAATATAATTTGCTGTCCAGTTGTGTTCCTAAAAACTTTGTATGTGTAGAGGATGTCAGTGTAGCTGATTCAATATTTAGTGTTATATTATTTATTTCTTTATATTTGTTGATGAATTCTATAGACACAGCTTTCTTCAAGTTGTTTATCAGGTGGTTGTTATTGCACCAGTCCGAGAAATTCTTCATTACATGTGATAATTTATGTTCTAAGCCCGTCATACTATCCGATGTAACAATGACAGTGCTATCAACTGCGTATATGAATGCTCTTCCACACTCAATGGAAAATGGAAGATCATTCACATACAGAAGGAAAAGGAGTGGTCCCAAAACACCCCCTTGTGGGGTGCTAAGTTCTGATGTTTTTTCGTCAGAATATGTATCTTTTATTTTAACCTGAATTTTTCTGTGATTCATGTACGACTGGATCCATTGGTTTATCCGACCACAAATTCCGATTTTTTTTAATTTTTCACACAGGAACTTTGGATTTATGGTTTCGAACGCTCTAGTCAGGTCGAAGAATATACCACAGACAAATTTTCCCTTATCTATGTTCTCATGTATATATTGGACCATGTCCATGTAGATGAGGGAAAATTCAGTTGATATCGAGTAGAACGATTTGTCAACAGACTCTTATAATGATGATTTGAACCAAATTCCTGCTGTGTATAGATCCACACCATATCCAGAAACTATTCTGCAAACCTCACCTCGATTCATCGTTCACAAAAAACCTGCAACGATGTCGAAAACATTTCCACTCTACAACGCGCGCATTAAAGTAACATGCAAAATTCAGTCCGTATATCTGTGACACGGGAACATTTCTGTTCATTTTTGTCAACACGTTCGAACCTGCCTCACTGAACCGTAAAAATTTAATTTTCCCATTTTCTCCGGGGAAATTAACGGATGGTTTTATCCGGCAATCAAGCCCGCCGTGTAGTAAACACCTCTCTGGAAATGAAAAATGGAAAATAACGCATGGTTAGTGTGTTCGGATCGAACGTAGCTTATTATTTCCAATTGGACGAGGCCTTTCAATTCTAACCTGATGGCGGAGGCATAACAACGAAATCATTTTCATCTGCATTGGATAGGTCACTGCGGAATCATAACTGGTTTTTTTCCGATAATAAAAAGAGTAACATTATGATGGGTAATATAATAGTAGAGTTTGTATTAATTAAGATGCCAAGAAACCCTGGTGATTCAACTGATAAGATTTTGTTTAGATTTTTGTGGCGAAAAAAACAATCGACGCTTTTGGAAGTTTTCCTTAAGTTTTTCGGTAGCGGGCAATATGTTCCAAATTTGATTTCGAGTGTCAAGTCAATTGTCACATCGTCATGTCACTTGAAACATTGAAACGTTTTTACTGGTTTTCTAGTGGTATTTGTTTGGCCACCCATCATCCTTTAGGTTGCGATCTCTTCTCACTAGCCAATCGAATAAAAATGAAAGAACCCGACTGCACCTTTTCACTTAGTGAAAATTCAGCTTCAGACAAGACTGACGAGAGCGTGTGGGCGACATCTGTACGTATTGTACGGAAACCTCCAAAAGCTCAATCGACCAAAAATTAAGCAATCCAGATTTCGCCACTTTCATCCCAAACTTTCACAGGTATAAGTAAACACATCAGGGTTTTTAGGCATCTTAGTATTAATAAACCTCGCGATCCACCTACTCTAGGCTACCAGGTCAACAAGCCTGAAGAAGCTATTGAATAGTGAAATATATATAGCGGTTTTGTCAAGTTTTTTTTCACCTGAAATATATTCTTGCGAGAAATTTAAAAAACATACTTTTCATTTCAATTAGTTTTTTCAAATTGGCCAAACTTGTGGATTGAATGAGTTGAAAAAAGTGATTGTTAAAAGGACAAGAGTAAATACAATATGAATTCTGGTGGTAATGGCTGGGTCATATTTATATTCCTCTTCTTTCAGATAATTTGATTGTCCCACCGTTGTTGCTTCGTAACTCGCTTGGAAAGCATTCATTCAACCCATTCATGCTCATTATTCTCAGTCAGAAAGGTGCTTCTCAGTATATACGAATTTTGCTCGATAATTGCATTGCAATTTTCGTTCTTCATCGTTGAATACTTCGATTCGAGTTGTTGCAGAAACAAGTCTTCTTCAACGAGCCAAAATTCTTTCAGTTTCAACCAAGTGCGTTCATAAAACAAACCAGTATCCTAATTTTTCGATCATATGAGCATGTCATATGTGAGTCCCTGCATACTTATCAATATGAAAATTAATGTTCAGCGAGTTCGGACTCGACTTAATGATATCAGATTGTAGGAAGTCGGTTGAGCATTAAGTCTTTCAGTATTGAGACCAAAAAATCTACAAAACATGACCATAATCTATTCGAATTGTCTTAGGGTCAGTTGTACCGCTCAACTTTAGTAGCGGTTTATGGGTATTTACTGCTTTCAGTGTTGCGATATTGTTTCAGACAAACCTATACACAGGGTGTAGTTGTTCAAAATTACGCCTCAAGTGTGCGCTTGTGGTTGAAATTCCTAAAAATTTTCGAAATCACTCGATCCATGGAACACGTTCTTGCCAATACAGATCACTATTGGTTAGAACAGTAAATAGAACGAGAGATTATTCTGAGACTGATGAAAACAAACGTCATCTTCAATGACCTATCTCCAAGAATAATCTCACGTTCTAGTATATTCAATAACCATTTGAAAATTTCGTAGTGATCATAAAAAAACACAAGAGAAGTTTGCTGGCAACAACATTCTAGACTGTGCACGCGTTCTGAATATTCTATAAATGCAGTGATATGTGTTTCAGTTCAAGACAGATTATAAAAAATAATATTGATTTCACTCACCGGAAAAAATGGCATTTCCTCACTTCACATATTCATAATATTTGCTCACAATTCTCACTCCTATTCGCTCACACGCATTAACGTGAATAATATTCAGCTGAATTGTGATACTACTTCTAAACCGAGCTTTTGAATTGAGATCACATTATATTGCTCAAATGAAAACATCAGCAATCAACTAATTTTTTCAGCACATAGACCAAAATTCGCAACCACACAGCCACTTGGCAACACAAGACGTCCACTTGACTGTCTTCCCAACTGCGAGAGTGACAATTTTTTGAGTTATTACTACGGTCTACGTCATCAATTCTTGATCAAGTAGGCCAGATCGGTCGTCTGACTTGCTGACAATCTTTTATATGGAGTGAAAACACCAGTATACAGCCACCTTAGGTTCATCTAACTAGGTGGCCTTTTTTTTCTTCAGCGATTTAGCCAAGCTGTTTGAAACCCTTTTTGTATTAATATAAAGGAATAACGATGTGTTGAATATAGCTTAAATGCCAAGAGCTACGCTAAGTCTCTAACATTTTCATATCCAGATATGCTAAAACATTACCAGGTTTTTCAACACGGCAATTGTTCGAAACACCAACTACACTCTCGCAATTGCAAACGGAAGCAAATATTTTCTCAGAAGTTTGAAAAAACTGGGAAACTCTCCAGCACGTGGTTGTAATTAGTTTTCGCTCAGGAACACACAACAACCAAACCAAATTTACTTTTCTCCGGAACGATTTCATCAATATTAATATTTCCGTTTTAATTCATTGCCTCTCAATATTCCAGCAAAACCGGCAACACATCTGCCCGCAAATCGAAGAACAATCCATTAGTTCCTGCACACCGGTTTCAATAACAGGAGCAGATAATAAAGTATCGATCCTGGGAGAAAGCTGATCAAGTGATGCCCAATAAAAGGGAGAAACGCAATCACTATTTGAAAGATGCGTGACCTGAAAATAAAGAAGGGATTGCTGGAATTCAATGTGCGCTGATGTGGAGGGTGGCACTCACGAGATTTCTGTGGGAGTTCGTTTGAGTTTTATATTAATTCTGATTTGTTAAATTATCAATTATTGTTATGGTAGTGGGTTTTGCAACAAAAATTCGCACAAATCTAGCAAACATAAAATATTAACACAATACACCTACGAAATATGACTGATTGAACTCAAACTCAAATGGCAAGTAAACAAATTCTTTACTTTTGACTTTTGTTCGATCATTAGATCAGTATTCGCCATTACAATATTATGCGGGCATAACATATAGAGGCAAAAAATTGGGATGAAAATGGCCACGATACGATAACGTGCTAATTTTGGAATTTGGTGTCGTGGTTATTGAGAAGGTCAGAGTTTTTCAAGGCAGAAACTGGGTATTTATTATTAATGTCCGTTCGTTTCCGAGATGTGTGTAATAACTGTAATATGGTGCAAGAAAAAACTGATATTAATACGGTAGTTATTTATATACTCTACAATCTGAGCCTGAGGTAGTCCGATATGGACTTCTATTGACTACTAAATATTCTAATCAATTTCTCAACAATGAACTGAAAAGCGGACTGAAAGGGATGAGCCTTTTGTCACCATCCACACTATTATCACTTTTTGCTACTTCTCGACTCTACAATGCAACGAGTGGTCTTGTGTCATGCACATCGTCAATCCCCATAGCAGTTTGACGTTAGAGTGATTGATCTCTACAAAAAAAATTCATAGCACAATTTGGATAACTGCGTTTATTTGTACGCGTCAGCAGGGATCTTAGCCCTCCATAAGTCCCGATGAGCAGAAATACGTTTCGGATGAAAGAGGAAGTCTGAATCAAGAAAGTGCCGAGAGGTCGGCAACAGTTATTTGTATTCTAAGCCCGCAAAATGCTTTTTCGCGTTCCGAGAGAGAAATTACAGCCGAGGTTCCTCCGGTCGAGGCAAGATAATCTCGAGGTCTCGAAAACATTTTGCAGCCACGGTATACACAATATTTTAGTGCAACCATGAAAGTCATAAGTCACGATAAGTATATCGGTCAAAGTCGGCGAGACATAAAACTCGTATCAAGGAACATTACGGCACACCCGATACAGAAAATCTTGAAAAGCTAGTGATGACCAGCATACTCTGGGCGAATATCACAGAATTACTCAAGGCGATCCTGAGACTGGTCATTGTTGTTTGTTGTAGTAATATGAATAGTGATGGAGGGCCTTCTCTATTCTGTCCGCTTTTTAGTCTAATATCAGAAAAATTATTTGGGTGTGATTAGAATACCAGTTTCTCGAAAGAACCAAATTTGCGATATTCTTCTGATCGAATGAATTGAATTCATAGTTTTGTCCAACTCTGATTTACAGGGGACAATTTACTGATCCATGAGAAATAGGAAGTGTATCAGAAATTTTAACAAACATCTTCTCAAAATTATACCGGGTGTCACAGGATCATGGTACACCCCCCGTATCTCCGTTAATTTTGAAGGTATTGATTGAAATTTGAGATACGTAATAAGCGACACTTGAGTGGCATTTCTCAAAATTCAATTCTCGTTTTCCATTTCAGTGTGCATGATGATTCCGATTTATTCTTATTGACCCGACGAATGCTAGAAAAATCTAAATCCCGTCAAAAATACGGAGGTGCATTTTTTATGTGCAAATCAAGTTCATCGTAATCGATTATGGAGTGGGACTAATTTTTTTCAAATGAAACCATACTGGTAGTGTGTACTGTGGTACTATTTATTAGTTCTATTAATAAATAATTTATGCATACCTGGTGATAAAATTGCGATAAATGCAATCGAAATTTCAGCTAAAAGAAAATGAGAAAATACAATGATTTGTTTTAGAAGTTACCACTGTGGCTCTGAAAAACATGACCCAAAGAAATCGATAGGTGTCAAATCAAGCGACCTTGGAGGCCATCGCACAGAACAATTCATCGGAATCACGTATTCTTCGAATGCCTGTTGAATTATTGAGAGGAGCTCAATCTTGTTGGAAATATATTCCCTGTCCTAAATGGACAGGTAATTCAGGTGACCTGTCCTCAATTTCATTTTGCAAAAATCCTCGTACCTAGCACCAGTCAACGGTCCCTCAAATGATTCTGCGAGCGACTATTCCAAGCCAAACATTGAAACTGAACCGCACTCGAAAGTTACCCTCCAATGAGTTTTGATTTTGTTGTGACACATATCTTGTATTTTGTCGGTTGAATAATCCGAAAGTTGTAAACCTTGAACAGTCCATTATTTGGTGGCACACTATTCTGCAATATTTCATTCTACGTTCGAAACCATTATCGTACAGGTGCTGGTGCAATTGATATTTGAAAGATTTATTATTATGTTTGTGCAAGAGTCGGCTTACCTAGAGTCTCACTTAGATATCTTTCCTGGAAATCTTGGTACAGTTTCAGATAAACACGGTGAAAAGTTTCAGCGGGATATATCGCACAAAAAAAAGCGCTACAGCGAAAAAATGGTCAGAAGCAATGCTTGCCGATTTTTACCGTACGATTTTTCGTGAAACACCCACAGAAAATATAAAAATAAAGAAATCAACAATAGTACTAAAAAAATGATTTATGTAATGGTTTTCGATGATTTTGACAGATTTTATCCAATATTGTGTAATGTTTTTGAATCAGAAACTCAAATTCAAAGAACAATAAAAAAAACATTTGCAGGTTAAAAGCGCCACTTAGTATGTGTATGGGATATCCCTAATTTCCATCAATTACCTTCAAAACTAACGGAAATACGGTGATGTACCATGATCATGTGGCACTCGGTAATCACAAACTATCCAAATTTGAAAATTTATCGAAAGTCACTGTTTTTATCTCGGTTTTTATATTTTGAAAAAAAAAATTCAATTCCGATAACATTTTTTTTAATGCGCTGGATTATTCGTGATTACTTTATGAAGATCTACGGTCTTTGAGAAAACTGTGTAAAAATATTCGGTCGTAACCTCCCAATTTTCGAATGGGGAATTCCATTCTCCCTTCTATACAGTCAATATCAGTTATAGCAGCATCGCTCCGAACATGGTTCATGCTGGATCATTCCAACCCCCCCTGAAAAAGTGAAGTGGGTCCGTTCCTATTCCTTAATCAAAATAATGTTTCTGGTAATTGCCGAGCAGTATTCCGTTGTCAAGAGGGTGGAAATAAATCAAGCACTTTCGAACCACACTGTACGTATTCCGCAACTCCTGAACGCGAGAGATAAGCCGAAACGTCAGAGACAAAAAATTGGCACGAGCAGCCGTCGCTGCTACATATAACAGCATCTCCACTCTCGAGTGCTTAGGAGGCTCATTAATCATGGCTCGAGTTAACCTTTACTTTTAAGCCGTCGCTTTCGGCATCTTTCACCTCCGGCCGTGAGAGAAGTTGGCTCTGAAATTGGCCGACCACGGAACGTGAGATTAGAACGGCCCTACCTTCAGTACGGGGTGACACTGAAAATTTCAGTAGTGAGATCATTGAAACTTCAGGTAGAGATCAATTACACTAACACCAATGATATTATTTGCATTTGAAGCGCGTTTCACCAACGAGGTAAGCATCTTCAGGAGAAGCAAAGTTATATTACAGTACAGTACAGTACAATTTTTTTTCTGAAGGTGCTAACGTTGACGAGTGCAAATAATATCTGTTTGTTGTTAGGGTAATTTATAATGTTACGAATCTCCTGGCGCCGGCCCTGACGATAGTAGACGAGAGAGCGACATTTTTCCTGGAACTCTCGTCACGTCTGGAATATTCGATTTACCGAGATTTGACTCGAAGATTCTCCATAGGCGTACGTAGGTAAATATACGGGAGACACTTCAGGCGGAGAGGAGTTAGTAATTCAGCAGAGTTATTCAGAGCTAAGTGGAGAGAATTTTATGCGGGAGTCGAAGTAGAGAATTTCTATCAAAGAGATTATCAGAGTGTTTTAGTACAGAGCGTTGGAAAGTTAGCGGAGCGATTTAAGTAATTGTTCTGTATTGTATTGTGATAAAGAGATGTAATAAAAGTAGTTCAGTGTGGTTTGGAGTTTTAATCAACGAACCCAAGGATGAATCGTAACAATAATCTACAAAAAGTTTCAACTTTTATACCAAAAGTTCCAGGCTCATCGTTTGTTCGTTTATCAGTAATATCATTGTCATAGAGAGATAAGACAGTCAGCCAATGCCTATGTGGAAGGCACTTGAAGCGTGACTGTGACGCCATCTACAATATATTTTCAATATTTACTTGACAATGTACGACAAACTTTCCTTCCTCTGAAGGGTAACGTAGGTGAAAATTTATGTTTGCAGTTTGACAGAAAGCTAATGAGGCTTCAAAATACTGTTACCAAGAGAAATGTATCGAAGGAAATGAAAGTTTATAGTCCATTGACAAGTTAAATATTGGGTTGCGTTTTTCAGAGGATGCAATTTCATTTCTATGGAGTGTAGGAGGGGTTAGGATAAGCTTCAATCCAAGTTTGTGGGGTCGCCTTCCTTGTCTCCCGGCTGCCATCTTAGAAAAAGGGGGTGCAAATGGTTTTCGCGCTTTATCTATCCAACAAAAAATTCGGACAGACATTTTTTGTTCAAAATCAAATTTTCAAATAAATTTTCCTAAAATCGAAAATAACAAAGTTATGAACCAAAATAGATTTTTTTCTGCGAAATTTTATCTGAATTTCCTTCATCAATTCGAGTTTTACAATACTCCAAAGTTGACCATAATCTCAAATATTTCTTAGGATGCATATGAAAATGGATAATTGGGGTAAGTTTTCTATCACCTTTTTATTCCATATGATTTGAAAATTATTTAAAATTGCTATATCATTATTATCATTCTTCGACACTATTTTTCCACCACGAAACTCTGGTTTTATTTTACTGGTTTTTAAAATAAATCCTATTGAACATTTACAAGAACCATAGGCCCAGGCAACCGTACGAGGATGAGCACGGCATCATCCGTTCCACTATCACCATAATGCTACGATCTTTCTTTGGGTTAGTTTATGAAAACTCCAAACAAAACTTCACTACTTTTATCACAACTCTTTATCAAATCATAGTATAATAATATAATCACTCAAATTGCTCCGCTAACTATCCAACGCTCTGAACCAGAATTCTCGGTACTAGAAATTCTCTCTTTTGAATTCTGCACTTAGCAATCCCAAAGCTCTCTCCGATAACTAACCGAATAACTCTGCTGCATCAGATGAATCAGTAACCTCCGGAACAGTTCGTTATATTCGTTTATTATCCATATCGTTTTTTGCGATTGCTCGATCAAGCAGTTTGTTTCTGATTGCGCATCTACACTTCCCATTTTGATTATCCCTCTCTTACGAATAAATCAATCACTCATGATTGAATAATACAATGTGCACGCGTAAAAAAGTCAGAATTCCCATCACGGAATAAAAAATCTTGCCCACACAACTAAAAACCGTACCTGCAAAACTCAAAATACTTCTTTACAATCAAATACGTAGCACAACTGGAAGAATAAGTAGAGGGAAAAAACAGCTGCACCTCCTCAGACCAATCATGATAATGATAATAATAATAATATTATAAGCAGGCAGAATGTCCCGAATGTTAGTAAACTGGCCCTTTCTTACCTGCATAGGATTGTCGTCAATACACTTGGTTCAGAAATTATTGTAAAAACCAATAGAATGAAACCAAAATGTTATTTGATTGCAAAATTATAAGAGAAAAAATTATTCCATCGAACCATTTCATAGCTCGAGTATATTTTTTATATCTGCAATTTTGCATAAATTATGATTAAATAAATAACACTACTACTACTACATATTTTATCGACATCATTCGATTATATAGTTAGTTATATATACTACTATTTGAATGCGAGTGCTATCATTTCAAGATCAATTTTAAGAAAATTTGTTCCTCATTGAATCTTTTCTGGTTATTAAATTTTGCTCTCAATCTCATACATGGCCTCAAGTACTAGAGGATCCTTCTCTTGTTTCGAACCAGACGAGACAGATGAAAGGAGAGAGAAGAAACCTTCATCTTAATGGCATCCCCATAATCCATACAGTCACCCAGTATGCTTTTAGTTGTCTCTACGTGCCGAAAAACAAAATTCCCCCAATTCCCCGTACAGAATCATCGGACCGTTCGCGTACGACCTTCAGCCGCCTGTTTATTTATCAGTTGGAAGGGAAATAGGAAAATAGGAGTCGAACAATGCACCAACTTTGCATAACAAAGAAAACGAACCAGGAAAATGTTACTTTTCTCCTCCGTCGCTTCGTATTGATCTGTTTCCGTTCTGCTCGTCCATAATTTACTAGGAGACGGCTGAAAGTTTATATCAGACAGAAGCAAAAAAATCGTGTAGTGATAGGAAAAGTCGCACCTGACAGTTCGCTGACAAATCATTACAGGATACGACGAGAGTTTGAACCGGTGTTTACGTGAATGAAAACGTTTTCTGCGAACGCAGTTGTTTACGTTTGTATTATGTTGGTTGGAAATAATAGACAAACAACTGAGGAAATAAACTAGAAGTGAGTAAACGTGCTTTGTTCTATAATGTATCATTACCAGGAACTGAGAATGAAGCATTTATTTTCCACACGCGAATCATTCCAGTTGATATACCGTGTGAAAATCATGAAAATAGGACATTCACGTATGAATGAATCAATCAACATTAGGGAATATGCATGGTTTTTGTTACGTCATAAACTAATTATTTACATCCTCATGTGAATTGGTCAGGAGCAAGTTTTACATTAGCTAGATAGCAGTGAAAAATTCGGTTTCACACTATAACCTAACCTACAGACATCGGAATATAGATTCATAATATACATCTCTGCTGTCTTATGCTGTCTTATGCTATCTTATGGCCCCATATAACATAATGTTCACCTGCCAGCTTTCACTCATATGATGTCTACGTACGTAAAATTGAGATTTGATGCGAAATATGCTGTGATCAAAATGTATCTATTTTCGGTAAATTGTTAGATTGTGCTAGAAATTGCCACAGGAATACAGGTTTGTAATATTCTTCCAATAATACAGTATGAATATCAATGCCGTTACATCCACTGTTGTGTCGTCTGATGTCCCATTTCTTTTCGACCAATTGTGGCGCGCTTTGTAAGTTCAAATTTTCCTTCCAACTATTCGATTTATATAATAATAAATTGAAATTTTTGCATATGCCCTATTGTGAAAAAGTTTGTAATGGCATCAAGAGACCTAGTCCCTTCTGAACTTTCAGAAAATGATGTGGAACAGCCATATCTGGCTGATATTGCTTTATTGTTCGCTCAACTTGAGAATTTAGTGAATAACAATGAATTGGGCCGAGCACTAACAGATCTCATTGAGACCATATCTGGTGCGAGGAATAACATGGAAAAATTCAAAGCCTTTATGGATTTCATGAAGAGAGCTAATGACTATGCCTTTTGAAGGCATAGTGATAGCATGAATTGTTTCGTAACATACGAAGACTGAAGGCGGTTTTTTCAAAGTTCATCTGTCGAAGATTATTCAAAGCCTTAAAAACGACATAACTTGTAACATACTCGATTATGACAAAATGGTTAAGGCTTTCGCCGCCGAAGTTTACTGTATTACTACTTTTCTTCGGGTTTGAAGGCCGTCGTTCTTCGGAATTTCTTCCTGACGTTTCGCTAGCGCGAATGGCTAGCTTCTTCAGAGTCTCACTCATCTTGACTATTATTCCGATGGATAATAATAATACTTAATTATATCGATACTCTCGAATATTGATGTTATCCAAATGTAAGCCACCAAAGACAGGAAATTTGGTCGAACAATGAAGTAATTTAAGCCTTGGAAGCTAATCACCTAAAAGCACTGTTACCATCAGCAGGTGTGCTTCGCACGTCAACCCGGATCGGCTTTACGATCGCATTGGGGAGGAACAGGTGCTTGTGGGGGAAAGGGTAACACTTTTCCCTGGAAAGTGCTGTGATCTCTGCTTCTCGCTCCGGGTATCGGATGATCCTGTTTCTGTCAGGGCTTCTCATGATGAGCGTTAATTAGCCGTTTCTGGCACACTATTTAACGGATCAACCTGAAAATGTGTAGCGCTTCTGATGTAGTCTGGAGTCAAACTATTAAAAGCAGTTGTAACTCTCGATTTCATATCTTCCATTGTTGTTATTGGAGTCTAGTGAACCATATTTTTAATGAAACCTCACACGAAATAATCTAATGGATTGCCATCTGGTGTTCTAGGAGGCCAACGAAAAGGTCCATTAGTACCAACCCATCTGTCTTCGAAGATTTCAGTTGAAGCTTCGCTGACTGAATGAGAATTATGGGGTGAAGCACCAACCATTTGGTTCTCTTCCTGGTCCATTATTTAAAATCGTTTGAATTCCATTCCTCAGTAAATCTTCATATTTTGATGCATTCAAATTATCATCATAAAACTCGATATAAAAATTGACCCATTCTTTATGGCACAAAATACATTGAATTGCCATCTTTATTGAAAACCCCTTCGGAGGACAACATGGGGATTTTCTGGCACCCAATAATGATGTGTCTATTGAAAACTCAATTTTTCGTGAACTTGGCCCCATCTGTCCATATGATATTGTCAAGAAATGTTCATCCTCTTGAGTCTTGACAAGTAACCATTCGAAGAAATCCAATCTACGAGGTAAATCAGTCTCTTTCAAATGTTAGACACAGTAGTATTGATAGGGATGCCATTTATGCTTATTGAGAATTCGACAAATTGTCACGTAGGGTATACCTATATCCCTTTCAGCCTCGTGCAGAGGAGCATTTGGAAATGCATGAAAGTATCCCAAAACTGTCATACCATTATCATCATCATCCACTTTAGTCTCCTTACGAATGATTTTTTTGGCGGAAGGTTCCATTCAACCTACAGTTTTTTATTAGTCGATTTATCATATTATTATTCGGCTTCGGAAGTTATGGATATCTTTCATGAAATACTCGGCATGTTCTATTGCACTCACCATAAATTCAAGAAATCTTCATTACTGTAACCTTATCTTGACATTATTCTATTATAATTGGTAGCTATCACAATCAGTCAAAACCACCAACGAAAGTCTGACGTTAAATAATTGGTTTATTCATTTTTCCAAAGCACACTAATAAAAAATATTAAAGTGCACTGTTGTACGTTAGAGACCAATACCTCCATGTATACAAATTGTAACTTTTTCTAAGGTAGGTATATACCAATTTCGAATTGACTGAACTGAGACAGTTGAAGAACTGGATCAAAAAAAAAATTACTAAGTATAAAAAAATGTTGAATATCCAAAATAAGTGATGGATTCAAGAAAACGAGCAAGGAAACCACGTCAGCTTCCGTTTGAAACAGTTTATCTCGAAAACGGTTCAAAATAGAAATAGTATTATCTGAACAAAGTCAATCTAAAATTGAATGTTGAGCTCAAAAATGTTCCATATAGAAAAACTGAGTTCCACTCATTTTTTCATGAGATCCAAGTATCTGCATTTTTTGAAGACCCTGAGGCGAATGAAAATATGACTCGGAGTGAAGATCCTCATAGTATCACTTCACTCCATTTCCAATTTGATCGTTTTAGTGCAAGAGAGTTCAAGATTATCAGCATTTATAAAAGTTCATGTTTTGTTAAAAAAATATCGGAATCAATTTATATCTTCTAAACGGTAATAGATAGGTATAGGTGAATAATATATGAATTTGTTGACAACGAGATAATGAATCATAATGATATTATATACGGGGTGTTCCATTTGAAAAATCAGAGAAGCCGCTACTTTATAGTAGAAGCGACAACGCCGCATCGTCTAAAATATTTTAGGCGTGTAGGTCATATTGATTTGTGCATACTGTGAAATATTCAGGTTGATCCGTTAAATAGTTTGTCAGAAATGGCTAATTAATGCTCATCATATGAAGCCCTGTACACAATGTTCTAAAAAAAAATTGTTGTTCTAAAATTGTTCGTTTTCGTTAACCAGCTGACGAACGTCAACCCTCAGAAGTCGAAACTTGTGCGAGCATTTATCTATTTATATGTGTATGTATTATTATATTTGTATTTTTTTATTTAGTTGTGAAATGTACTTATACGATGATTGTAATTAAGTGATAAGGTAATATTAAAACAAAATAGGAAATAAACTACTTTTGAATTTGTTACAGCCATATCTGGATGGTTTTCCACTGGATTTTCTTACCTATGAAAACTGTTTATTATGCATGAGCATATTTCCCCAGGACTACATCATAGATAAATAATTGCGAGATAATATTTGACATCTCTCCCATGAAAGTGGGCAACGCCGCACAAGAATCACCTCTTTCCCTGGGTAGATTTAATTTTAATGATAAAGCAATGTGTTTTGCGCCACGGCACCTCGGGGGCAGCGTTGCCATTCCTACGTCTTTTTACGTAGATCTACGTACTTTGAGCCTTTTTTGAATACCTACGAACTTCAGTCCCAGAATCTACGTACTTTTCACAAAATTGTACAAATTTGTAACATCTCATTCATTAGGCTGAATCATTTCCCGATTCCCGCCACATTCGCCAAAAAAACTCAATGAATTTCCCGTTTTATACTGACACTGACGCACACAGCGCATACTCGCCCTTCCACTCAACTCAACATATCACTTCTTCCATTTTAAAAGAATTTCTGGCGTCACATTGCAAAAATCAGAAAGGGGGATTCATCCCAGATGTTTCCTCTACTGACACAACTCTCCCAAAATTTATTAACATTGCCACATAGCAGTGCAAATGGTGAGCGTCCTTCTTCTGCAATAAATTTAATGAAAACAAAAATTAGGAACAGACTCTCTACAAACACTCAAACAGGGTTACTTTTCACAAAAAGTGACTTACAAAAGAGCCGCGAGCCATCACAGGAACATCTAAAAAAATATAGGTAGAAATTCAATTTGCCTGATAACGAATAAAATTAAAAAGGTTCAAACTAAAGAACTCTGTTTTTCAATTCAAATTTCCCTTTGCTGAATACTCTTACGAGTGCACCTAGAAGGTAAAGCTGGAAAGAGTCTGCTAATTATCTTGGGTGCCGAAACCTAAAATATATATATTGTTCTTCACAAAGAAAAATGACGTAAGAAATCAAGGTAACGTCGAGTTTCAATAATTGAAATTGTGATCACGAACACCAAGCATGGCCAAAAATCACTTATTTTGTTTTCATATTTTTTGTAATTTTTTTTAAAGTCCTATCAATGTACACTTGACGAGATTTTTTACAGAAAAACTGATCTTGTTGGGATTCAATTTTACCTACCTTATCCCCTTCTTATCACTCAAAAAAAAGTACGTAGATCTACTAACTTTTGATGTGCAATTTTAGTATTTCTACGTAACTTTTTGAATCTGGTCTACGTCTTTTTCAAATTCTGGGTTGGCAACCCTGCTCGGGGGCCAGTTTGGTCCCGAATGGCTTCGCTATTGTACGAAGCATGTCTAATTCCTAGCAGAATCAGTTAATTATTTGCAGGGATTTATACCGACAATTAACGATGATTCATAGGAGTTGCATGAAGTAATTCGCTGCCGCATAAATCAGGAGGAGCACTCTTTGCGAGAGCTAATTTCTCGAGAGGGTGAGTGAAATTACGATATAAACAACTCGCTCTTTTCAATTCTATGGAGACATCTTACGAATGAAATATGTAGGTGTTTTGTTCGAATGCGGTTTACAATGTCGATTGTGTTGGATGGCATTGGTTCGAATTCCTTCAGTTCGTATTGAACAACCCTGGATTTGAAAGAATTGGTGAAAAAAACTATAATTATCATCCTGATAATCCATGCTTACTAATAAGTATAGTATGCAAGCAAATGAAATATTTCATACTGATTGTTGAATATTGTTACGATATATCCTTGGGTTCGTTTATTATAACTCCAAACAACACTTCACTATTTTCATTAGGTACAACTTTCTATCACAACACAACACAATCGCTTAAATTGCTCCGCTAACTTTCCAACGCTCGGTACTAAAACTCTCTGTGCTAAAAATTATCCTACACTTCGACTTCCACACTCAGCAATACTAAAGCTCTCTCCACTAATCTCCGAATAACTATCTGAATAACTATCCGAATAACTCTGCTAAACTCTCTCTCTGAATAAACTTTGCTTTGCGAATGAACTTTGTTCCACTTAGCTCTCAATAACTCTGCTAACTCTGCTCTGAATAAAACTGTCTCCTCCGCGATGAAGCGTCTCCTTTCATACCTGCGTATACTAATGGAGAATCTTCGAGAGAGGCCTCGGTGATGTGAATCGAATAGTTGCTGCGTTAATTGAAAAATAGTTTCTTCTGAGTGGAGCACGTTCTATCAAGCAGCAACTTCTCATACAATTCAAATTTGCAACTTTTCGGGTAGAATAGGAATCTCCTCTTCCACACTTGTAGATTCCAATATTAATTAAATTTTTTTCGAATTGTGGTAGGTTGAGATTCCAAAAAAACTAAGGTGAAAGAATTCAGAAAAATGAGAAAACATTTCAATATCTGATGGGCAATTTGAAGAGTTCACACAGTATTTGAATGGCTAATTCACCTCAAAGTTATAATGGAAGTCTCGTGTGGAACATTTTTCATAAACAGAGCTAGAAAAATTTATCAAGTCTTCATACCCACCAAAAGAATATTAATTTTTTCAGAAATACTAGCATATTTATATATATATATATATATATATATATATATATATATATATATATATATATATATATATATATATATATACATATATATATATATATATATATATATATATATATATATATATATATATATATATATATATATATATATATATATATATATATATACAAAAATATGGCTGGAATGTAAATATTCATCAGCAAACATACGTTTAGTACAACCAGACTACGACGAGAATAGAGAATATATAATTTTGAGATAATATTTGCCATTCCTTTCATGAATGTGTACTCATTCAGATTCCGGGAGTGCTCGAGTTAATCAGAGTTCATTGCAATATACAAAGGTGTGTTTCACATAAAACGAGAATAATAATCGTCTTTTATTTGTAGCAGAAATCAAGACCAATACGAATGAAGCGAGGTTTAGCACAATGCTAATCTTACACTCACCCTTTTGAATCTATCTGGAAAAAATAAAAAATGAGAAAGAAAATAGTGTATTGTTCAGGTAATCATACAATTTTCCTATAGTTACTATGGAAACTGTCTTCAACCATTTATGCAGAACACTAACAACTATGTTAGAATATAATTTCCTTAAGGAAATCTTGAGTTTTTCTTTCATTTTCTCTGGAATGTAGAAATTTCCTATCGCATTGCGGAAAAAGACTTCATAGAAATATCTCACGCATTTAACTTGAAACGGCCTTTGAAGAATTGAAGAACTGATTTTCATGAGAACTACTTCTATCAGTTAATCTTTCGGAAACAGATCAGCTTCCATTTTCAAAACTTTGCTTGATTCAGATGTTGAAGTTCTTTGATCTTGTCACAGATACGAGATGGTTCATGTTAACAATAGTATTCTTTGCACAATCTCATAATATGCAATAAAATACATTATTTATTATTACACTTTACAATATACTCCAACATCTAGAGATCGCTAAATATTGTATCGACACGATATTATCATTATGCTAGCATGTCACAAGTAATAGAACATGTAACCCCTTGAAGTAAGGAAAGTTGCAACCCGTGAACTCTAAGTCGGAGGCTGGGTGTGGGTTCATCAAGTTTTACAGTAAAATTCAAGATGTTCAAAATCAAAAGTAAGTTTAGGCGCCAGACTAGTTAAGTCGGGAAAGGGAATCTGACAGAACTAAAACACTTCTGAATACTACAAATAATCAAGAAATTTGAGGGTGAGTGAAAAGATTGTCACAACTAATTTAAATTTGAAAATTTCAGGGTTGAGTGAAAAGAGTTTTACAATTAATTCAAATTTGAAAATTTCAGGGTTGAGTGAAATGTTGGAATTCAACAAAGGACACTCTGCAATTATAAGTTGGGTTAAGTATTAGTTAACCGCCCTAAAAGTAATTGGAACTATGTGAAATGTAGTACAAGGTGCACTTTGTCAAATTATGATTAGTATTCGTATACGAAGTAATCTGAAAAACAGATAACTGGGAAGACTACCAAATATATGAGGGATTAACTAATTTTATCTGGGTAGTGAATAACAGCGCTGTTATTGTGCCCTTACAGAGAGAGCTACCTATACTTAAGAACGGGCTTACAGGGTGATGATTTCCAATTAAATCTGAGCACGGAGAGTCGAAGACAGGTTTCTCACAAAAAGGTTACCTGGATTCTTGAAGACTGCAACTTGTATATTTCTAAAATCAGGTCCTCATCAGGACAAAATACCTGGGTACCATGAACTTCAACCATTCATATGCTATGATACTTCAGTAGGTATATTGGATACTCAATTCCTCATCTTTGAATTTCAAATAAACAGAACAATATTCCAGTGGAACTCCATTCCCAGTAGGTGTTATAACACCTATATCCAAAAATTAATATCCAAAAATTCATATCCAAATAAAAAACTCCAAGGTACAATACAAAATGGACATACATCCCCGGTGGGATGAAGCCTGTAATTAATCAGTCTCAAATTAGAAAAATTGCTGAAAGTTTCATTTAAGTACTTGCCTAAGATGGAATTAGGCTTCGTTAATAATATTGTTACGTCCTAGCGCCGGCCCTGACCATATCGTAAACGCACGGCGAAAGGATCGCGCCGTAGCATCGTCATTTCCAAGAACCCGTGGATTCGCCGGGAGAATTCGAGACACGTCATCGGAGCTTCTCTGGAGAATTCTCGATGGTTACGCAGGCATATATAAGCATCGTGATGTCGCCGCAGAGTTAGAGTTAGTGAGAGTTAGTTAGTCGAAGTGTTGGCTATTCGCAGAATTTGTATTCAGAGCTAAGTGGCGAGTTATTGAGATCTAAGTGGCTTTGTGCGGAAGGCAGAATTGTTAGTTCAGAGAGTTTTAGTAGCGAGCGAGCATTGGAAAGTTATCAGAGCGATTTTAGTGATTGTGTTGTATCGTATTGTGATAGAGAGTTATAATAAAAGTAGTTTAGTGTTGTTTGGTGTTTTAATTGACGAACCCAGAGGAATATCGTAACAGTGGTGTCAGAATTGAGATTTTCCAAGGGATATATCGTAACAGTGGTGTCGGAAGTGGAATTTTTGCTGGTGAATAAAAACAATTTATGGTTAATACGAGAAGTACATCTTACGATACGATGGAGGATATGTTGAAATTTATGCAAAACCAATTTGCGGATTGGGAAAGACAACGACAGGAAGATGAAAAGCGTCGGCTGGAGGAAAAAGAATTGGCGGAAAAGCGACGGCAGGAGGAAAAACAAGAACGAGAAGAATCGCTCAGGAAAATTCTCGAAAATGAAAAGAAAGAACGACAATTAGAACGAGAAAATGAAAAGAAAGAAAGGGAAAATGAAAAGAAAGAACGGCAAGAAACACTCCAGAGAATTCTCGATGAACAGAGAAAAGAGCGAGAAGATGAAAAGAAAGAACGAGAAGACGGAATCCAGAAAATTCTCGAAGAACAGAGGAAAGAACGAGAACGTGAAAAAATAGAACGAGAAGAAGCAATCCAGAAAATTCTAGAAGAACAGAAGAAGGTGAGAGAAGAACAAAAGAATGAATTAGTCCTAATAGAAAAACAATGGAAAGCAGACTTCCAGAACGTTCGAGAACATCAAGACAAGTTATTCGAGCATGTTTTACATAAAACAAAAGTAGAAATGGAAGAACTGAAAGGAGAACTAAGAGTAGATCTGGAGGAACTTAAAGTAGACCTAAAGGAAGAACTAAAGGGAGACGTCAAGAAAATAGACGATGACGTCAATAAGAAAGTGGATATAGTGCGAGAGGAGATGAGAGGTCTAGAAAAACAGATAGCTATTCTCAAGAACCGAGATCGCCGAGACAGTGTTGCCACGTCAGGAATTTCCGTGAAACCACCGACTTTCGATGGTCAGTCGTCTTGGTCCATGTACCGTCGACAATTTGAGGCTGCGGCAGAAACTAATGGATGGGGCGACGAAGAAAAAGCTACGGCACTGATCGTAGCTTTGAGAGGGCCAGCTTTGGGTATATTACAAACGATACCCATAGAACAGCAGAAGCAATATCAGGACTTGATTTCTGCACTGGAGTTGAGGTATGGCGATCAACACCGAGAACAGCTGTACCGGGCCCAAATGAAGACTCGCACACAAAAATCAGGTGAGAGTCTGCAAGAATTTGAGGCAGATGTTCGACGCCTAATCCAGCTGGCGTACCCAGATGCACCCGGAGATTTCAAGGAGCAGTTGGCTGTGCAGATATTTATTGACGGACTTAGAGACCCAGAAATCCAAAGAACTCTGCGACTTACAAGTTTCAAAAGGAGTAGCGATGCCTTGGTACGTTCGCTAGAAGTGGAGGCGGCCTTCAATACGTCGATGCCGAAAGTGCGTGCAGTTTCAATAGAAGAACCGGAACAACGATTTGACACAGCGAATAATTCAGTCGGAAAGGTTCTGGAAGAAATCAAGGCGCTGATAAGTGGAATGAGCACCCAGAAGAAGAGAACGTGCTACCGATGTGGAAAACTGGGACACCTTATCAAAGACTGTTGGGTGAAGATGCCGCAGAGGATTTGCTATAGATGTAGGAGGCCGGGACATTTTATAAAAGACTGTAGGGAGAGAATGCCACAGAGAAAATGTTACAGATGTGGAAGATCAGGGCATTTTATGAAAGATTGCGAGGTGAGAATGCCAACAAAATCCAACTCACCTGTCAGGACGCCGACAAGTTTGCAATCACCTGCGAGGTCAAGGTCACCGAGGGTCATCTGTGTTAACAGACTAAAAAGAACATCTGAGAGCCTCACCATTCCAGGGAAATTGAATAAAATGGATGTAATATGCACCATAGACACCGGTGCTGCAGTTTCCTTGGTACGCAGCGACATCCTTCGGCCTGGAAACGTAAAGCCTATTTCATCCAACGTCGTGATTCGAACAGTCACTGGTGAAAACGCACCTATTCGAGGAGAGGCTGAAATTACGTTGATTCTTGGGCGACTCACTATTACAGGTACAGTTTACGTCGCAGATATAGAAGATGAAGTCATACTCGGAATGGACCTGATCAGTGACCATGGAATTTCATTCGACAATGAGCAAAAGATCATAAGGTTCGGAGATGAAGAATTTGTCCTTACAACTCCAACAGAAAGGACGAAACATGCCAAACTGCGATTATTGAAAACTGTGAGAACCCCTGCACTGTCGGAGGAAGTAGCTCGTGTCACAGAGAATGTCCCTAAATGCAGCGTCCAGCCATCGGATTCCGGACAAGTTCAGGTGAAGACAGAAAAAGCCGTCCTTGTGAGAGCCGCCAGGTGTCGCGTTGGAGGTACAAGTGACATCTCCGAGGGGAAAACAACTGGAAGGGCTGACTTGGTCAAACAAGAAGTCAACAGTGACCAAGTGCACTTGATTCAACAACCATCAAGAAGAGTTCCATTCCCTAAGCGACAAGAGATGCTAGAGCGAATTGACAAGAGGAAGGCGCGGCACGGTCGGAAGGCAAATACTGGTGGATTTCAAGAAGAAGATCGAGTGTGGCTGTATAGCTCCCGTCTTAGGATGAATGATGTGGTGTACAGTGTTCAACGTAAACCTAGAACAAAAAGGAAAGTCGTACACCTAAAGAGACTGAACGAGATGTTATTTGATCGGGACGATCAAAATTGAGAGGGGGATAATGTTACGTCCTAGCGCCGGCCCTGACCATATCGTAAACGCACGGCGAAAGGATCGCGCCGTAGCATCGTCATTTCCAAGAACCCGTGGATTCGCCGGGAGAATTCGAGACACGTCATCGGAGCTTCTCTGGAGAATTCTCGATGGTTACGCAGGCATATATAAGCATCGTGATGTCGCCGCAGAGTTAGAGTTAGTGAGAGTTAGTTAGTCGAAGTGTTGGCTATTCGCAGAATTTGTATTCAGAGCTAAGTGGCGAGTTATTGAGATCTAAGTGGCTTTGTGCGGAAGGCAGAATTGTTAGTTCAGAGAGTTTTAGTAGCGAGCGAGCATTGGAAAGTTATCAGAGCGATTTTAGTGATTGTGTTGTATCGTATTGTGATAGAGAGTTATAATAAAAGTAGTTTAGTGTTGTTTGGTGTTTTAATTGACGAACCCAGAGGAATATCGTAACAGTGGTGTCAGAATTGAGATTTTCCAAGGGATATATCGTAACAATATCAACTGCTCCATATTTCACAATCGATTTATCAGTGAAGCTAACGAACGGGATCGACTTGCACTGTCTACGGTCAGGGCGCGCTTGACCCAAGTCCCTTTTCTCTCCCCGATAGATAGGCAACCACGAAGGTTCCAAATCTTAAGGCTGGTTCACCATTGAAATTAGGGCGAGTTTACTTCTGAATGCCGAATGTAAACAATGAAATATAATTGTTCTATGACGTTTCAAAAAGAATTTAATATCCAATCATTCCAAATGAATGAATGTAATTGAAATATATATCGTAGTGAAGCTTAAATCGATAAATTACCGTAATCATGCATTCATTTTCGTTAGTTCTGATAACGAACACAAGGTGCGCATTATCATAAAACACAATGTGAAGTAGAAGCTGAACTAGGTACTTGTTGGAGTTCTTGTAATGACCGCTAGGGGTAAAGTTAATTGGATTAAGGTGAATGGGTTTTGTACTCCCTGAAATGAATAGACTGTCATTCCTTATTAATCAAATCTGAAAACTAATTGACACACGGAACCCAGCTCACAACTAATCGAAACACCACGACCTTACAAATTTTGAAAAGGTATCAAGTGTTCTTCGAAGTTCATGGCATTGAATGAGGAAAACTTCGGTGATTTGTATCGTACACGGAGTGGGTAATTGAGCTGTGACAAACAATGAGTTGACCAACAAAAAACCGCATTAATTCGTTTCAATATTCTGGACACATCATTCGCGAATGAAAGTACCACTTCATTTATTCTTGGAATTGTTCCCGCTTACTAAAGCAACATTCCGAACAAAATTCCTTTTCTCAAGCAGAAAGAAATACGTTACAATATTTCAAATGCTATTTATTCATGCTAGGAATTACACAGTAAAAGGTCAGAACTCGTTAATGTTTTCACTTTTCAAGGTTTAAATTGAAACCACATTTTAATCCCATTTAAAATGGGTTCAAAAATACACCTGAACTCTCAATATTATGATATAAAAATATCTTGTGTGCATATGTATAACAACGCGCTGGATGAAAGTATTCAAAAATTTGAAGTAAGACCTTTTTGGTTTTTCTCATCCAGAGAGCATACAGAAAACGGTATGAATTATAAGGTTAAGTTATTGGTGTTCTCACCATGCAAATTTTCAGGCCATATTACGATCAGTCAATCGCCTAGTGTGAATATGGAGGCGAAAATGAAAATGCGCATGAAATGCACAACTCCTCCCTCCAACATTGTACTAGTTGTCAGTTAGTGATTTGAGCTCAAGTTTCAACGAAAATCGTCAGACATTTCGAGATTTTGAAGGATATTGACACACTTGCGTTTTTTTTCATAAAAATGAATAGCCAAAAAAAGAATACCGATGAAAATAGTGAAGCGCAGACACAATTTTGAGTTTTGGCCGGTACGGTAAATACACGATTCTCTCAAAAGTGGCGCTACAAGTTACAGGCAGGTAACTCAAGGCATTTATAGAATGGGATTCTGCAATAGAAGCCCTTAGAGACAACTGTGAATCTCTCGTACTCCAGCACCGGATCGACCCTTTTCATCTATCTGCTCCGATGTAAAAACACCCGGATACGCAAAGATTGTCTCCAATGAATGCGGTAATGGCTTTTTGTTTATCCCCTCGCTCGCAGCTAATTAGTTTTCGAGCGGCACGTGGTGTTGACACTTCGGCATATGGGGGCGGCCGACACCAAGAACGAAGAGAACAACGTACTCGACAAAGTGTATGGGATAGAGGACATAGGCCCTTCGCAGTGGCGCCCAACATCATAGAGAAACAGGAAAAAATAGAATGATGTCCGTTCAGGCCAGTCTCAACTCACCTACACAGTAGGATAAGGGGACTACCACCTGTCAGAAAACAACCGCCTCTCCACCTGACATCAAGTGTGCTCAACGACGATTTGAGGTAACTAATGTGATTTTCCAGTATAGAAAGCCATCGCCTTGAGTCGATTATGGAACTTTTTTAGGGATCGATTACCCTCAGAACAAACTGATATTATTTGCACTCACAATCTAGAGTAGTACAAAAACTACCTGCGAAGTTTTTTCTTTGGCCCTATAGGAACTTTGTCTGTTAACTACTTATTTCGATTAACTTGTCAACAATAATCTGAAAAGCGGGCTGGAAGGGATAGGCCCTTTGTCACCATTCACACTATTTCAACATTCTGCTATTTCCAGGCTGCCAAATAATAATAATAATAATAATAATATAATAATAATATTTATTCAAAAACTATACAAAAGAGTAGTATAAAATATAAAATAAAATAGCATAACTAGAGCATTTGAATAAATATGAAAAGCAGTCCACAGAAGGAAAAAAATCCTTGTACGTGGTTTTACAATTCAATTCAATATTACAGTCTGGTTTATTCACTGGGAAAAAAGTACAAAAGCCACAGAAATAGCGAAAGCTAGTTGTATGTGGCGAATCTAAAATTGATTCATCACTTCCCCAGTATCAGAACACTAAAATGGAAAAGATTGTCTTGAAATCTGTACATATAGAATATTTTACATTCACAATCATAATTAAATAAGAATAAAATGTATTGAAGTATTTACAGTTCTGCAATATCAGGTCATTGAAATGGTGCATAAAACTCATTAGAAAATATCACGTGGGAATTAAATGTATACATATTAAAATTTAACTTGAAATCAGAGGATAAAAAGTATTTGGGGTGTATGATGATATCATATGTGCCGTACTCAATTATTTTGGTCGATTATTCTCCCAATGTTTGCACGATGAGACCTAGTAAGGAATTTTTTGAGTGCTTTTTTCATGTGCTTGAGAGATTCACAGTTTTGTAAATCTTCTGGTAAGGAATTGAACACCTTTGGGCCCAAAAATTGATGAGATCTCTGTCCTATTGTTTTGAATGCGAAGGGTACTATATATTTATTTTTGTGTCTTGTAGTATATGTATGGTTGGGTTTGGTTAGTTTTGCCTTTTCCTTATATTGATGCAATGCAAGGGTTTTGAAAAACAGTTGCCTCACATCGAATATTTCTGATTCTTTATATAATTCGTCACTGTTGTATCTTGGTGGTTTATTTAGTATCAGTTTTATGAATTTTCTCTGAATGACTTCCAGTGGGTACAAGTGGGTTTTGGATACTCCTCCCCATCCAATAATACAATATATTAGGTGGCTTTGCACAAGGCTGAAATATACGTTTTTTTTTCTCCTTCTGTTTCAAGATGTCTTTGAGTTGCCGAAACTTAAATAGGATACTCCTTAATTTTTTGACTAGATAGTTTATATGGAAATTCCACCTTAAGTGAGGGTCTATAATGACCCCCAAATACTTTATATTTGTAGCTGAACATATTTTGAAGGTATTTTGGATTATTAAAGTTTGATACGGTGGTAAGGAGGGTCTGTTGTTGCAGAATGGTAAGAAATATGTTTTTTTAAAGTTTAGCGATAGCTGTTTGTAATCAAACCAGTCTTTTATTTAGTTCTATGTATCGAGTAGCCTTGTTTTATGCACATACTCAATTAGTCTCAGATTGCTTCCACCAATTCTGTTGATCTTTGTCCAGAACATGTTGGGTGACACTGGACTTTTTTTCCCTTTTGTATCTCGTGTGAACTTAGTGCTCTTCAAAACAGGTTTATATAGCACGTCGGCTCTGGCCGATGTATTTATTGTTGCAATGTTAACAACTGATTTCGTTGAGCACAATCAGAATATCCACCAAATTTTGATATTATTGTACTGATTGTCGAAACACCTTCTTCTCTGTTCAACACGGTGCCAGATAGGGAAACTGTGCAAGTCAGAGGATCTGAATTCTTATATTATCTCTTATTCTTATTATTTCTTTCGAAGGCAAATTTGTATATAAGACCCATACCAGAAGTAACGGTCATCGTACACTGTATAGTGCAAATAAAAATATTGGCATTTTCTCCATCAGCCAGGCGGCAATTAAGGCGCTCAGCTCATTTCCAATCTTCTCAGGACTGGTGGGAAGCTCTCTGAGCGCAATCATGGAGCTAAGTACAGAAAATAGGGTCACTGTCACAGACATGAGGGTCGCAAGGGCAACGAGGAGGTCGATTCTCAAGCCCGTGGAAGCGCATCCAAGGCTATGATCGGGTAGCGAAAGAATGTATAAAGACATCCACATATTCATGGATGCAAGCCGAATCGATATATTGGTGGCATAAGCTGCCAGGAATGAGGCAATAGAAACAGTGCATGAAGAAACCATCGCCCAGATTAACGGAAGACCTGCTAAACCACAACCTTAAAGTTGTAAGGGTAGTGGTGAGTCTACCAACGGGGCCTATCTGGCTCAGGAAACATATGAGCAACATGAGTCTGACGAAAGAAACCCAATGGAGGTTCTGTCAAAGAGAGGAAGAAACCGCACTGCAGGTGCTCTGTGAATGCGAACCGATAGCAAGGCTGAGACACGCAAGATGCGGGAGGAGAAACCAAAGGCTACTAGCTATATGAAGTAGTCAATGTCAAGGCTATGGAGTCCCATCAAAGGGATCAACCTAGACAGCGAACTCTTACAACAAAGGAGCATCACAATAGCTCTGGAAAGGTTGCAGTGAATCAGGCCATGGGCCAGCTCCCCGCCAATCGAATTTAATTTAATATCAGACCAGACAAAAAACTATAACATATGTGAAAAGATTAAATTGACTTTATCGTTTCGTCCATGAATATATAGAAAATGTTATAGTTCTCCTTGCAATGTTTCCAAAGCTGATCTGCTTACTGCACAAACCTTGCTTACATTTTCGTTCGGAATGGATATTCATGAAAAATACGGTAAGTGACTGATAATACATTACGTCAATTTGACAGATCGGGATCAATAAAACATAGGAAAAATAACAAAGACAGGATGCTTATTTTCAGTAGCAGAGAAATAAAACTTCTGAAAGAGATGTTATTCGTTCAATTACAAATAATTTCGAATATAATTTGGCCCTACTATTGATAGAGGTACTCGCCGATAGCTCCTCTGTATCATAATTGGAGCATATTTCTGAAGTAATCAGCTTGATAGAATAGAAACCGATGCCAGAAGTGAAGAACAAAGACCTTATAATATATCTAGACTGGCTGCCATATAAAATCATGGACATTGCCACTAATGGACTGGCTATCATGACAGTTTGTCACATAGCATGATGTAGAATACTTTGGATAAAGAAAGGATTGACCAGATTTTTGAAGGACATAATGACACATTTATTCTTAAATTACTCTATCCTTCATAACCTCTCTTTCTCTGCTATGTTGGGGAAGGAATACGAGGTTATGCTGAAAGTATTCTATCTTGCTCATTTCGAAATCTCTCTTAGGGCCATTAGTAGTAATGTCTTTGTTCAGAATGCATTCGCGCAGTGCAGAATTTATTAAAATGAGATACAATGTGAAGGATAGATTCTTAGTTAGTAAATTACGTCTTTAATACGTTCACTTCCATGGGTACCGTAAAAAAGGAAGTGTTCAAAGCTTCGCTTATATGCAGAGTTGCGAATAGAGTACCACTTAGAATTCTATTTCTGGATCCACTCTCATACAAATTCAATAGTTAAAACCGGTTAAAGCTGAAGAATCCGTAACCAAATAGTTACACCGTTTCTCAAGACAGAAATGAAACGTAACCGGTATATCAGTCTCATAAGAGAATATTGTCAAGCTGTGTGCACGTTTCAATATATTCGGAAGAAGGAGTTTGTATTTCGTGCAGAAATATATTTACTAAAATCATAATTAGTGCTTACCCGTTAGGTGTACAAGAGCCAAAACTACAAAAATGTATATGTTTAGGAAGGACGAAAAACTGTTCATGAACTAAAACATCTCTGTATTAATGAGGTCTATTGAAATTACAATGAGAAATAATTGATTCCGACAAGTCTAAGTCCATAGTTGTATCCAGGACAATCCTGCTCAGGATTAAACCTTTTAATGTTATAAAATATCCTCATATTTCTGAACAATTTATTGTCATTCAGAAACGTATATATTTTGAGGGTTTTGGCTCTAGTACATGAGTTAGCAATGATTATAATTTTAATAAATATATTTCTGCACGAAATAAAAAAGTCCTTCTCCTTCCAAATGTTAGTTATAGTGCCAACGAAAGCATAACATCTTTTTCGATCTGGTGATCGATGCTCTCTCTTAGGTCCCGTCCAAGAATTTCATAAGGTATATGATATAAACAACCAAACAAGCTGGCTTATATGTCTGATTCAAGTTGATCCCAAGGTGAGTTATTAAACATATAGCCTCTCCTCTATTTGTCGTTTTCAGAGCGCTCTCAAGAATTTGTCAATCGAAAATGGTAGAATTCCAAACCAATCATAGCTGTTTTTAAACCTAATGGACTTTGTTCGTTACTGCTCCATAACGGACCAAAAAAACTTCAAGTATATAAACAGCTAAACCTAGTCTTTATTTACATTTAGTATCAATTCGAGGGGTGTTTCACTTCTCAAATTCAGTAAGAGTCCTGATGAAATCTATGAATCTATGTTGAAATCCGGAAATCCTACCTGATACCCATAAAGAAATCCTGAAATCCACTAAAAATCCTGACTTGGTGTACGAATTTCAAGGGAGTGAAACACCCCTCATATCAATGCTAACCTTGTTAGCGAAACGAGCATCGAGTGCAAAAATATCATTTTGGTGTTGGATATCAGTTCGAATTAAAATCCATTCGACCCGACCGTGTCTCCGCCGCTGGCGTACGGATATTATACGGCGCAAATGGGGCGGCAACAACTAGTGTGTGCGTGTATGAGTGAGCGACCCAAGTCCCCATTTGAATAACTATGTAAACCTGAGGGTGAAGCAGACGCGGACAAGGGATATTGCTCGCTTCTCCATGTGCATGTACCCATATAAATGATTAAGAGCCGTCGCCCTGAATTCCGTCGAGTGTTCTTGAATCAGAGAGTTACACTAATAGTCTGAGTAACGGAAAAATGCAAGAGTTTTGAAATGGGCAAGATTTCTATTCCACGAGAATTAAAAAAATTGTGTTTATGTGGCAGTGTTTATACTGGTGAAGCATCAACACCGTTATGAATGAGAACAGCTGAGCATAAAAAAACCTCGAGAAGACGAGAAATAGAAAGTCGAAATTATCTGAACACATATTATAATGATACACACATTGTTGAACAGAATAATATCAATTTTCCTAGAAAAAGATGAGACAAAAAAATTTAAGGAGCTCACAGAAGAGATTGCTATTTGTTCGTTGAATGAAGATCAATGTTGAATGCTTTTTCTAAAGAGAGAAGTTGAACTGGGAAGATTCAGTTCGAAGTGGGTTGTGTCTAAATCAACACTTGGTGGAACTATCAATGAGCTAATCATACCAATGCTACATTTTGACTGTTGGTGAGTACTGTCAAAAACTCGAATCTTACAACGAATTTCCAAAGAGGTTTCTTTATATCTGTTTCAGGGCAAAATATACAGAGGTGCGCAAAAGTCCGGAATGAAAATAATATCTGTTTAGCCAGTAACTTAGGAAAAAATCGCTGAAACACGTCAATTGATTTCAAAGTGTACGCATTTTTTGGCAATAAAATGAAATATTTTTTTTCAACCCCTCAGCTGCAACCCTCCCCAAAATTTTTTTGTCAAATGCGAATCTATGTCGTGTATGGGCTCATTGAAAAGCTCGTAAAAAATGGAATCTGACCATACTCTTTCTTTTTTTCACCCATATGGTTACCACGAAATGAGAAAAAACTGAAAGTTAGAAATACCTACTTGGTGCTATCTACGGGTGAATTACCGTTGCAAAAAACAAATAAGTAGCATTCAGCATATGATGATGTACACTGCTCAACAAATGCTAAGGATCACCAGTACCTAGTTTCTAAGAGTTTACAAATTTCAAGAACAGACCAACCTGGGCAGGCACCACAACAAATTTATAGTTATATCCCAACCAATTGTTGACCAGTGTACTTCGAAACGGGAAAAAAGTTGTTGCATTTATTGTACCAAATTTAGTGCCTGATAAGAAATACAGTAGGGGGTTGGGGCCAATTTCAGCATCTGTTACGTTAATTCACCCCTAGATAGCACTGAGTAGGTATTTCTAACTTTTAAGAGTTTTTTTTCATTTCGTGGTAACCACATGAGTAAAGAAAAGAAAGGGTAATTTGAATAAAAAAAGTTGGGGAGGGTTGCAGCTAAGGGGCTGAAAAAAAATATTTCATTTTATTGCCAGAAAATGCGTACACTTTGAAATCAATTGACGTGTTTCAGCGATCTTTTCCTAGGTAACTGGTTAAACAGATATTAATTTTATTCCGGACTTTTGCGCACCCCTGTATAAAGTTGCCCTGAAAACAAATATTATAACGATTTAAAGCTCTTCCTTTTTCATTTTCCGAGGAGACAAAGCTCGAAAAATGACTTTCATCACTTAGGATATCTCAATTATAACCAAGATATGGGTCAATTCAAAATATCTGCAAAAATTCGAACATACTGCCGAAAATTCGTTTGATAACTACTTAATACACTCTCAATGGAATATTAGGTATGGTTCTTCAAACTTTGAAACATATTTGAAAACGAGGTATGGAACAATCGAGATCTTCGGGACAATTTTAAAAAAACAATATTGAAAACTTGATTGCAGTTTGTATTTTTTCGCCGTTTGGAAAACCTCAAACTCTAGCTGTCCAAGAAGTCAACAAATTGTAAACAAAAAATATGTGCTGGAATAGAAAATGTTAAAAATTTATCTTAAAAATCAAAGTTATAATAGAAGCAACATGATGAATTAATGATATCTACACATTGTACTGCAAATAAAATATTAACATTCGCAAAATATCGTTTCAACAGAACAATATACGGAGAGTATATTGCAACTTATACCAGAATAATCAATGATATCGACTTCGTCTAAGATAATGGGTTCTACGAACTCAACATAGTCAGTATTATCAAGAATAAGAAAAATTTCGGCCACAACTATTCAACAAAATTGGATAGAATAGAGGAAATTGTAGAAACTACAAATGCAGAATACTGTATTATCGACAAGCTGATTACGGATTTTCCATACTTCAATCGTTCGATACAAACCAACAAATAATAGAAATTCATCTCGCCAACAATTACAACACATCTCATGTGCGAGAAACGGTTTTTTCAGGATACATGGAGTCACCCTTGGACGACTTACATTATAGGACGCAGTTCAGAAGAATTCATTGATTTCTTAAACACACCTGTAATTTCAAGAGGAATGAGGGTATTATGTAAAAGTTCTCTCAATGGTGGCAGCGTGAATTCCGAATATCCAAAATGTGAAAAGAATTTCGTAGTTTGTTGGTTTGACTCACTCGATCCAAGTATAGAAAATCACGGGTTTATTTTTGGAATAAAAGATAACTTTTCCGCGCTTTTTTTTGGAAACATGATTTTCATTTGCTTTTGAATAAAAAGCAGCTCTTTATTCGCAGTAAACTATTTCGTTGAAATAAAGTTGAAAGTTATGCCTCGTGGTACTCAAAATTTCAAAAACGCATTACGTGTCAGATAGACGACGAAGTCAATTGACACCATCATAAGATGTCAGCCATCCAATATCTTCACTCACGACTGGGAAAAAATAACCACCATCAGCACCTTCGGTGATTGTTGACTCTAAGCTTTCGAATTCAAGGCAGGAAGGCGGCTGTTATATTTCTAAATTTATTTCTCTATTATATGGATATAATGACTTGTCACGCTAACAATGCAGATTCACAAGCTTTTTCATACAAAAATTCATTCATTGTCGGTTTTTTTGAAATATTACGAAACGCACATCCTTCGAAGTTAAATACTTCGAATTTTGCCACGGCTAGATGTTTCATTACCTGGGAGTTGGTATGATAAAATTGAAGTCTTGTACCAACAAGAAGGAGAAAAACAGATATTCAACATTGTGTTCCTCCTCTACGTACAAGACTTGCCCTCTTATGAAACCCCCTGATCTTTCAAGTGGATGCTACCATTGTTTAAAGAGATAAAGTTAGTCGATGGCCGCGTTCAACAGCTTAAAGTGCTTAAAGCCGCTGCACAAAATTCGAGAGTTTTCCATGGTGAAATGTCAAATTTTGTGAAGCGGCTTTAAGCGCTTTGAGCTGTTAGACGCGGCTAATCCTGTGTAAAAAGGATTTGAAGCGTTATTGTTACGCCATCTATAGTAAAAGGTCGATTTATCCGTTTACTTATTAATGCACGACAAAGTTTCCTACTCTGAAGGGAAAAATAGGTGCAGAGTTCTGTCTGTCAGTTTGGCTGAAATGTTGAAAGAAAGATAATGAACACGATAGAGACACACGAAAGCTGAATGTCAAAAATCCCACAGTTTCAGTTGAACACACTAGAGAAAATGGCCATACTTTAGATTTTACAAAACCCATCATTCTTGATCAGAAATCTTCTCTGTCAAAAAGGCTATTCACTGAAATGATACAAGTTCTTCACCAAGACAGCGTTAATACAAGAAGAGATATAGAGGGATTGAATACGGCTTATATAATCTGATAATTCAGCTACCGAAATGATTCTTTATCATTATACGGTGTTTTCAACAATCACGTTTGTTTTGTATTCTTCCTATCAGCATTCATAAGAACTACAGCCGTTCTATGAATTTTATTTCAGTATTCGTTTGTCTCGTGCTCAATGTGGAATTGTTTGTACCTAGAGTGTGTATCTAAAATGTCTGTTTTATACATGATTTTAATATTGTTACTCGGAAAAACTGATTTTTGGTAAGTATTTTTCAATTTTTTTTTCAATAATCAACATCTTGAACCCCTGAAAATGTTCTAATAGTTTGTTGGCATTCTCTTATTTTTTTATATCCTACCATTTTAAAACGAAACTCATGTTATAGAGCCCTGATGATGAATTTATTGAAATTCGAAACGTTGGCAAAGAAACAATAGTTTTTCTCCAATCAAATTGATCCCAATTCCCACCAATACCACCATTGAAGAAAGATAATGAAGCTTCGCAAACGAGTTGACGATAAAAATTTATGAAGGAAATGAAAGATTAGGCATTAAAATAATCTTCAAAACATGAATGATCTACGACATTGGCAAAAAATTCCGCATCTGTTTCTGAATTGATTGCCATCTTTTGGTTTTATGTATAAGTGATCAAGAAAGTTTGTGATTCAGGCTACCACATTCCTAAGAAAAACGAAAGAAAAGATATGACTTGGAAACGAAATCACTAGTGCCACCTATCCGTAGTATCCATCCCTTCAAATGATTTTTCCATGAGGTTGACTAACTATATATCTATAAACAACGGTGCTTCTCACGTACACTCTCACCTCAACATCGTTTGGGAACAATGGTCTTTCTTTTTTGAGTCACGAGCTCTCGAACTATAAAAACTGGTACTGGAGATAATCAATACACGTGGGATGATGGAAACTAACAGGGCGCGGTGAATGTAGCCTGCTGTGAGGTTATTCTTCGAACTTTTCATCAATAAAAGCTATTTTCCACATCATCGAAAAAATTCGAGCAGGACGAAAGAGCAGATAAGGAAGTGGAATGGCAGGAAGTTCGAATTGGGACGTACGAACGTAACGAAACAGGATCGTGTAATATGATTATTCGATTTGATATTGAACGGACCATATTTCTGCTTCGAATTCGAATTTATTTCCGTCCTCTATCGATTTGTGAAGCCTTTCCAAAAGAGTAACTTACTGTATTAGTGTTTTTTCTACAACTACTTCATTCAGTTACCTACCAGTGAGAAAACTGAATCGAATAAACTGCAGCGCTGTAGACAGCTTGGTCCCCATGAATATCATTTTGAAAAATACACAATTTCATTAGATAGAAGCACCAGCAAGCTACCATTTTTTCTTCGCCATCAATTGGGAAGAATTTTTACCGATGAGGACGCTGATGTCTGCTCAAAAATGTCGTCTTCAAACAGTAATCAGCTGATCGTAATGTGTCAAAACATATGTTTACTAATGTTTAAGTTGTATTGTTCCTTGTGTTTTTCGAGTTTTGGCGAAGTTCTGTGTAAAACAAATTTGAAGACTATTCAGTGCGTGAATGTGTTAGAGAAGTGTTTTTTCGTACGTAATTATTAAAATATGGAATACGTATGGAAAGAAAGGTAAGGATTTCTTTCTTTCCTACTTAAACATTCATCCACAAGACAACTCACATTAATTCATTTCGACATTGTTATATATGAATATCAATTTCATCAAATCGCAAAAGTGAAGCACAAGAACACCAAAATACACCACAATTTCACATCACATTCGACAGTGACAGTAAAAAAAGTTTGTTTTTGTTTTACTTGATGAAATAGTTCAAATATTTGCCGATAGAGGCGTATCTGGATGATGAACTTCCCAATAGTGGTTAGAGTGGCGAAGATTGAACGTCAGGAATGGGAGAGCAAGGGGGATCGAACAAGGATATCAAACTGAATAGTTATAAATAATTATGTTAATGTTCACCCAGAAAGGAGAGGGGAAAAACCAACCCCCTAAGTTCCTTCTCATCGTCGCTCCTGTAGACTTTCCTTAATCTGTTCATTTCACATTGTAGCCCTCAACTCTTCTCATCAGACCGAAACCCTAATACTAATACACTTCTTTCACTATTGAAAACAATGTTTGGGTGTGAAACTAGAAGCAAAATTTTCAACTGTCGTACATCCTTCCAGTGGTCATAACCAAAACTCACATTATGTTCGTGAGAACGGTTAATTCCTATTTCCAGACGTTTTCCTATCGGTAATTTTAATTTCTCGGAGTATTCCACCCGAAGGAAAAGCTCGAGGAAAAATATAGCTCGCGTGATCTTGACGAGTTGCATGCCGCTTGATGCCCTCTAATCTAATCCTAATTTAATTTATTACTTCGTGTTTCGGCTGTGAGTTACTGCTGGTATCTGGGAGATTTTTATAATGCGTCTTTCAATTTTCACGATGATATGCCGCCTGGATCGTTTCCGAAAGACATATCGATTTCGAGGTGAAGGGATGTAACGAAGAGTTTCTTCAAGATGTGGTTCTTTTAATGGCAACTGTATACCGTGGAAATGATCAAGTCACACAGTGGAGTGGATTTGTTTGAATGCTCTGCTATAGGCATACACAAAATGAAATGATTGATTCATTTCACCATTCATGCGAATTTTTCTAAAAAAATCAATCAAATTATTGAATCGTATTCTATGAAATGGTGGATTCGCCTCTTTGGAATTGGCGGTTCTCCTTTTTCGGTACCACTGTACATACAACTATTAGTTTATAAACGCTATGGATTTAACGGATAAAGAAAGACCTGTGTCAAATTTCCAAACAATTTACAAGCGATCTCCACTAATTGATTCATTTCAATTTTCTCAACAGCTTGTGACTAAAGAAATCTTATGTTCAGTTTTCTTTCCACATTGACGGCCACCTTAAGGGCGTTCCTTAGCTGTTCAATATTATAGAGTTGCATTAACCTACAAATATTTCAGAATTCGATGGGCGGGTCTTATTGAAATCGAATGAAACAATCACAGACACACTGAACAAAGGACGCCTCCGTCTAGTTCCTCGGTTACATTCAATATGTGAAGGAACAGGCGAGTGTTTATTAGTGAGTCAGCTCGATAAACGCCAGGTACTCGTTACCATATCTAAATATCATGGCTGGAGGGCAATTATTTTACTTTCGGGTATTAAAATTTATTGAATTATTCTTAATTTCATAAATATGTTTTTTTACGATATCATCAGGGTGATATCCTGTCTATTAGTACCAACCTATTGATTCGCTTGCCTACATTTCCTCCTGTGGTATTGTTTATATAAATTGAAGTCATCTGTCGCGTCTGTCTTTTGTTCGTGAAAGACTCAAAAACAGCCCCACTGAATTCCATACAGTTTCCACCAATATATAGAGTGATTCATGAGGAAGATTTAGGTATATTATTATAATTTTTCGTTTGCGTTCAAGTGGATCCGAGAATGGTTTAGATTTACAATACGGGCCAACTCAAATTCTTCTTGAAATTCGTTTTGTTAAAGATTAGTTGTTGAAAGTTGGGTTCGATTAGGATAGATTAGATTATAACTATTTCCATGGCAAACAACATTTGCCGAGTGATATGAGATAGTTCCGTCAGCAGAACTCGAAAATGACCAAAATAATAACCGAAGTTTTTCTATCCCAAAGAGTTGCCATCATCTTTTCAACACAAATGGAATATTGAAACTGGAAGATGAGATGACTAGTTTCAAAACGGTCGAAGACTTTCTGATTTTTTGTTAATTTTTGAGGTACGCAACGTGATTTTTCCAAAAAACTATATTTCAAATTTGATTGGAATTTTTATTAACAATCTGAAAAAGTAGATTTTTCACGATTATTTCGTAAATCGAAAAAAAAAAATTATTATGGGTAGTTTCAAAAACGTATACGATCAAACATGAAAAACAGTTGTTTCATTTTCATTGTGTTTGGGAAAGCCGTATATGGTTTTCATTTTCGTTTAATATATTAAAACTGTCGAAAGAAGTTGCAGGGATCGACCGTATATCGCAGTTGAATTCATTGACTCGACCCGTCGAGATATATTCTTTCACTGAACATTTTATGCTCGCCGGTAGCAATCAAGTATTATTTTCTAATTACTATTTCGCCCGTGTCGGCTATTTGTTCGGTTTTTCGCACAAGTTGGTGTGTTAATCGAAATACATTATTACTTTATTTGGGACTATTGGTGTGGTTTGTTCTTCGGGGAGAAAGTTGGAAGAACCATCGCCGTTCAAGAAAAAGGGCCTTTTTAGGCAGAGAAATCAAGCAGCTGTCGAACCACCTATGTTCATCGTAAGTCAGATCACTGGTGAGTCATTCCTGCAACTGTCACAAAAATATTTTCACAAGCGTTTCGGGAAATCAAGGAAAAATATTCATTTTATGTTGATTACGTTCATTTTCCAACCACATCAGGCTATCGTAATCCAACACAGTGGCAGCTATGAAATATAAGAAAAATCGAAGTCGCAATGAAACATAAAAAGCTTATGACAGAGACTGGCGGCTGTCAATGTGGCGTATCTATATGGCCATCGTGGATCAGTCAAATAAGAGCCGATTCATACATCTCTAAGTATTTAAGTTCTAGTCCTAAAATGACAGTTATTTCCCCGCTCTGTTTCAAGGAATAAGGTGGTTATATGTCATAAGCTTCCTGAGTTACATTTTTAAGATTGAAAGGAAGACTAAAAGAAGTAATTCTCCAAATGTTCCTACAAAGACCTCTAAAATTACTTTGTTTCCGAATGAAATAACGAATAATACTAAAACAGAGATGTATAAATTGGCCCTAAACTGAATGTTTCGAGGATAAAGGATCAGATTAGTAAAAAAAGTGATCATCTGAAATTCTCGACCGCGTCAGATTGAGGTAGGGTGAGTTAGTTTCATCCTGAAACGTCTATATCCCACTAATCTGACAATTCGAGAAGGAAGAAGACTTAAAGAAGTAGGAGGGCTACAAAATTATTAACAAAAACTTCATCTCGACATTCTCGAGCGTGGCTGATTTAATTGTTATTTTGAAGGGAAAAATTCAAGAATTGCAAAAAATATGTAATCTGACGATTTCCACAAGCCGAAATAATAAAAATTCATCGATAAAGCGAGGGGTGTCTCACTTCGGAAATCCGGTGTACAAAATGACCTGAAATCCTTGAAATCCAGATATCCAACCTGAAATTCTGAAATCTTTGATGACATCCAGAAATCCTACATGAAATCTTGAAAACCTTATGAAATCCAGAAATCCTACAAGAAATTTTGAAATCCGAATGAAATCCAAATGAAATCTTGAAATCCCAATGAAATCTTGAAATCCATATGAATTACCAATGAAATCTTGAAATCCCAATGAAATCCAGAAATCTCAAAGGAAATCTTGAAATCTCGTATGAAATCCAGAAATCCGTTAGAAATTCCTGAAATCCAATTGAAATCCCTGAAATTCAATGAAAATTTGGTGTACAAATTTTAAAGAAGTGAAACACCCCTCGCGATAAAGTTTAATGTGTGCAGCTACGTGATGCCTATATTCCCCTCTCCACGTTTCTATTCCTCTCCCACTCTTTCTCTATCTATTGCTTTCTCACTCCGTCCCCACTCTGGTTTCTGTTGCCATGACAGTTGATCGCACAGACTCGTTGGTGGCATGATATTGTTTACAACGAATATTAAACGTTTTAAAATTTAAAAAATTTAATTTCTCATTATTATTCTCTTATAAATACAAGTATTCTACTAAAAAAGCATACACTTTTTTATTCGCATGCTTTTTCCTGAGATTTTCAATTAAGTTCAATGATTTAAATTAAAAAAAAATCAAATTGGCATAATAGGCGAATCCCTCCAGATAATTGTCAGATTATGAGACTGCAACGTCTAGGCATCCAGATGAACCATATATATCTTAATCTGACGCGCTTGTGTTTTTCAAAGTGACGAAATTTTTTATTCACATTCTAATAACGGCCGCGAGTCTGCGTCACATCGAAACCGTCAGATTATTATATAAGAGCTTTTTTTTAGGTTTACTTAACATCCCCACTGAAATTCTGACGCGTTCGAGTTTTTTTCAACCCTTACGTACGACCACCCCATCATGGAAACAATCAGATTAACATACGTACATTTTCAACAATATGTTAGATGATATATGCGCTCGAGTATGTCCATGCAACAGTTTTTTTTATATTTTTGAAAGTCTATAGCCGCTCCCCCACCGATGAAAAGGTATACATTATGTAACATTTTTTCTTTTTATCATCTAAGCTTCGCAACCCAATAGGTCTCTATGACGCTCGAGTGAATCCCGATTTAGCATCGTGGGCTCTCCTACTATTATTGCATTTTACTTTGTCAAACTGTTCCAACCCATATTTTTGGCAAAGCACCTACATCCGTTTGTAAGAACAAATTGCATTTCGCGATAACCGCTGCATTATAAAGAGTCGACTTGTGAATTAAGTCTCCGCCACTGTTACTGCTGAGCCAACTGAATTGCATCCCGAAGTATACGATTCGCACTGATATGATGGCGCCACGTTCCGGCAATGTTATTATGCACTTTTCATTTTGCATTTTCAAGTGTTTGTATTGTGTCATTTTCTTACACACTTCATATGCGTTGGTGTATTTAGATGTATTTTTACGGAACGTGGGCTTACTCGAAAATAATTCTCTATTTCAATTAGTTTCGGGCAAACTTGTTGAAAACGAAAAATTACGATAACTTTCCTCGCTAGAGAATAATATTTCGAATCGATTGGTACATGTTTCAGTGAAATCGGACCAGAGATGATCTCGAAATTCGCAAAAGCGTTTTGCCGAAGGTGGTGAGCACCCTTAATGTTCATCCGAAGAAATTGGCAAAGTTGCGATAACAATTGTTTCACTTCTGAAGGTTATAATGAATAATGAATTAGCGGAATCAATACGCTTCGTCACTCAAGATAATTAGCCGACCCTTGCCCGCACAAGGCTCTGCCTTCTGGGCACACTCCTGAGGGTGTTCAAAAAAAGGCAATATAAATAAAAAAATAAGCTAACGGAACTGAATTTCTACCGCCTCACAATTCACCTGAAAATGCCAACTCAGTTGATAGAAAACATATATATTCAGCTTGGTATTCGCGTAATTAGACTTCGTGGAAGAGGTTTGAAATATTACAACGGCAAGATTTGAGGTATCCTAAATGACCAACAAGTCTCTGTGTATTGAAGTTACATAAAATTATGTCAAAACAGTACTGAATTTAATTCTCAGTGTGAATAATCGATCGAGGCTACACGCTGGTTTCTAAATTGTTCCTATGAAAATCGGGCACGAGTCGTGCTGCTATATTTGTGTCATTCATAGTTTATAAGTCGTTGAAAATTGGTAGCAAATAGCGGTGCATCCGCCAACTGCAGAATTATTTGTCTAACCGGCGAATTCGCCATTAACTTAAATTTCAATGAACGTTTGAAGAACATGAAATTTCAATAATCGAACTATTCTTATATTCTTACACGAATGGATCGACTATAGTGAACAGGATATTCTCACTGGACTTCGAAACAGACAGATCCACAAATAATGAAAGCTGATGTGAAAATTGAGTACAATGATCTTGATATTGTTATGTGAAAACGAACTTCAAACTTCAGACTCATTGGGCATGCTGAATTCGTGTTCAAAACTCAACATTTGACAATAAAAGACTTCAAAAAAAATAATGAAAAAAAAAATACGTCTTCAGATAATTTCGGCTGTTTTGATTGAAAAGAGGCAGTCAATGCTTTTCGAACAAATGTGAAAATGATATTTTTTTGTCATACCCAATCGTTAACTCCCCAATAAATGTTTTATGGGAGAATTTCATACCTCTACTTTTCAACCAATTAGATGCCTCAATTTTGTCAATTTTGACAAGTTACCATGGAACTAAAAAAATTTCCGTAAATTTTATCGAGGCGCCACGGTATTTAAGTGAAAATTTTTTGACAGTTCAAAAAATGGACTTATGATCTACAACCATTAAATAATGTATATACCTGTGAAATATGCAAAATACATTTCTACCAACTTTAGTGACCTGAATTATGAAAGGGCGATAGACTGAGCTACTTGGTATCCATCTAGGTTTAGCATTTGGTGGAACTAGAGTTGGTAATTTTTTTCATTTAACGAAATATGGTAGATATACCAACAAAAGAGTTTATTCAAAGTTGCGTCATTTTACTTTTAAGAATATATTTCCACCACCTTTAGATAACTGAAATTGCCAAAAGGTGATACTGGGCTGGTACCCTTCTGAGTTCATTCAGTTCAACTAAAGTTGGTAATTTTTATTTATTCAATGACAAATCAACATGTTCCAAAAACAGCAATACCCGGACCAACTTGTCAAGCATAGGAATCAATTTAAAATGTTGTTGGTTGGATTAATATTTTTTTCCAAATCATGCTGTGAAATTTTCTTACCGAATACTACGGGGCCCAAATATTTGAAAAAATATATGAATCATAAAATAATTATAATTTCCAAAATATTCGTGCCCTCTAGAAAACTTCCGAAAATAATTTAAGCTCTTGTGATATAATAAGTGAAGATTTTCTGCCTTCGAACTTGGGGTCGTGAAATGTGCATTTACACCTATTCGAGGATTGCTACGGTGACTCTGATTCATCTAGAAATCAACCCGCGGCTAGCTGTGAGAATGATAAGTGGAAATCGTTCTGACTCAAGTCATCTGTCAACTCCTTTGTAGAAAATTCATAACGAGATATTTCTGGAAACAAGTAATTTCAGCGAAAAGTATATATACCAAACTGCATTGAATATTTTTGTCGAGATACTGGCTTTTTAAATCCTAGAATAAAAAATGAATAATTTTTTGTTGTTGAATATAAACTTTGTGTCAGAATTTGAGAAAACGTATTATTTCAGCCATATGGCCAAATGGATATATAGGCTTCTTGCCATAAAATCAAGCGTATCGGGTTAATAAACTTGAGTTTCTGTGTGCCAGATACCATTTGATGAGTATTTCGAATGTCGTATATAGGCACTCGCCAATGGTATCACTTTCCTTTAGTCTGCGGAGATCTGTCAGCCAATTATTCTATGCTCTGTTAGAATAGGGCTCATTAACCTGGGTGCCGAAGACCTCTGATTGATTTTACGGTAGCGCATTTGCAATTTCAAGCGAAGGGAAATCCAGAAAAAGCCACACTAGTGATATATTAATAATTAGTAATATTCTCAATCCATAAGTTAGCTATTTCATTCATGGTAATAATACAAAACTTCCACAAGGCGACAATGATAGCATTCTCAGGAAATGTAAGAAACTTCGAAAACTTTCAGGTTTGAATTCCCAACTGCAATTTGCTTCTGCATCTAAGCTACACCGATGAAAAAACAGCAAAGAAATACCTGTTGAAGTCTAGGAAGGACATTAGATAAGGATCTGCTAACAGGCCGTTGCAAGTTACAAAAATTATTAGGTGACACAGAAGTTGTGATCAGGGAAATCGCAATAATGTAATTCCCCTTCATTTTCAACACGAAGAAAATCTATGTCCGAAAAATAACAACGTGTTTAATATCGAATATAGAATTATACCCTCCTTTTGAAGATAGTATTTTCCATTCCTACTGTCTTCTACAGGATGTCAGCGCCACCTCCTACCTACTTACACCTCAACATGTTATTCGTATCCCACGCGGAGCATTTGTCATACCCTTTATCATTTCACGCCACTGCAACTCTACACTCCTGCAGGTTTATTCACGGCCTTACCTGATTTATTGCGCGATTTTATTTATAACAGCCTCCCGCGAAGAGGCTGGGCAACTTCGAGAAAGCCCCATTCTTCCCCTCAATAGATCCCTGTGTTAGTCTGGCAGTTACGTCGGAAGTTATTCATGGCAATCTTTTGATGATATCGAGGGTGCACGACTTCTTGAATATATAGGGCGTACAGCTGATATTCAAGAAAATTAATCTTCAGAATTATTTCCATTGCCAGAGTCGTTATTTGCTATGGGAGTCCAAAGAGATTTACTAATTGCAAACACACACACACACACTAGTAGCATAGCCTGCGTGTTATCCAGTGATCAGAATCTCGTCTCTCTGCTGTTGTCCAAACCGGCGAACGGTACACACATAGGCATACAAAGCCCCACAGACGTTTCACAGACTTCAAGAATTGGACCTCGAGCTGAACCCTAAATAAATGAAAACAGGAAAGAGCAAGGAATTGTTTATGATGTGGTAGTACCAATTCTGGGGAAGAAATATGTTTCGCACCACCGATGAACCCTTATTCACTGCCAGATCATCAAGTATAATTGCCTATAAGGATTATCCTTTATCGAAAATTATGCATACCTGTTCATAATCAATATCATGGAAGATTCTGTTCTCTTACGAAATAATCAAAAATGCCACTATTTCTCAAAAAAATACGTACATAAAAAACTAGTGAATAATTTGTTTCAAAAAGCACAGTTTTTTAATAGCGAGAATATATTTGAAGTATTTACCAAAGCAAAAAGGTGCAAATTTCAAATAACAATTGATGAATGTCAATTGAATCGTGACAATATCAGATTGATTGCCAACATTATAGCAAACAAGATACTAAATAATATCGGGCGATAAATTCAATATAAATGCATTCATATAAGTGGCTCAATCACACTGTTGATTTTATGTCGTTATCGATGGTCTGCAACATTTTTTGAATTGTATAAGCTGCATCAATAAAAATTCGATATCCTTCCTAGCAGTAATGGCTTGACATTGTGACAATCAGCTAAAACTGTGTAGCATGCAAGCTCTTGAATAGCAACGGTTCGTTTCTCTTTAAAGAAGAAATCAAGGCAGACCATCGCTGTTAAACTTTGTAAACGCCTCATTAACGCTGCCCAGCATCCAATTGTGCCATAGTATTGGTGCGCTGCCCCACAAATAGTCGGTGAGCATACTTGCCGAGTGGCTATTGTTACGAAATCCTCTAACGCCGCCGCTGAGCATACTAAGCAGAATTCAACGAGCTGGGCCAACCGGCGTGATCCCGAAATCGCTGTCGCTTCCTGAGGCAGATTTTCGGAACAGCTGAACGAGTTGTTTCCGAGCGAAGACTCCCGATGTTCTAGACGCTCAAGATTCGGAAGTTCGAGGCGCGAATGGAACATCTTAACTTCTAGATAAATCGATCCGCTTAGATCAGGGTATAAATAGAGAAGCAATCATCGAAACGAGTGTTTTTCAGAGATTCTAGTAGAGAGAGAGTTTGTAGTCTTGAGAAGAGTTTTAGTACAGAGCTTTGGATAGTTTAGCTGGGCAATTTAAGCGATTGTAAAACAAATATTCATGGGGATGCTTGAAGACTGGCTTTAAATCAAATATTCAAAAAATGAACAATTTGTTCAGGCCAGCCTCAACTCACCTACACTGTAGGTTGACGGACTAACACCTATTAGAAAACAACTACTCCCCTGGCTAATACCACGAAGGGCATTGGATTACATCCAACAGGTGTTTGTGTGGGATTCTTCACAGAAGAAATTCCACATATATACTCTTGGCGATACACCACCAGAATTGATTTTCAATTATTGGCACGGGACACACTTGCAGACCGGTTTCGAGCTATTTGGCCTCTCGTCAGTGCAAGGCAGTGCCATCATCAACATAAGTTGATGACTTCCCATAATTAAAAATCATACTCGAGTAGAGTATCTTCCCTAGACCTAGGCTGATACAAACAACTAGCAAAATTGCCGTTGCTGCGCCATCTGCCCGTAGACTAGGTACTAACCAAGAGCATATCCGCATGGCCCCAATTCCTCGTACAAGGAAAATACGAATAAAACAAATATTCATGGGGATGCTTGAAGACTGGCTTTTTTGAATATTTGATTTAAAGCCAGTCTTCAAGCATCCCCATGAATATTTGTTTTATTCGTATTTTCCTTGTACGAGGAATTGTGGCCATGCGGATATGCTCTTGGTTAGTACCTAGTCTACGGGCAGATGGCGCAGCAACGGCAATTTTGCTAGTTGTTTGTATCAGCCTAGGTCTAGGGAAGATACTCTACTCAAGTATGATTTTTAATTATGGGAAGTCATCAACTTATGTTGATGATGGCACTGCCTTGCACTGACGAGAGGCCAAATAGCTCGAAACCGGTCTGCAAGTGTGTCCCGTCCCAATAATTGAAAATTAATTCTGGTGGTGTATCGCCAAGAGTATATATGTGGAATTTCTTCTGTGAAGAATCCCACACTAACACCTGTTGGATGTAATCCAATGCCCTTCGTGGTATTAGCCAGGGGAGTAGTTGTTTTCTAATAGGTGTTAGTCCGTCAACCTACAGTGTAGGTGAGTTGAGGCTGGCCTGAACAAATTGTTCATTTTTTGAATATTGAGCGATTGTATTGTATTATGATAAAAAGTTTCAATGAAAGTGGTTTAGTGTAGTTTGGAGTTTTAATAAAAGGACCCAAGGAAATATTATACTACTATAAATGAAATCATCTTAGAATAATTCACTGAGGCCAGCCTTAACTTACCTATTCAGTAGATTATTGGACTGATATGTGTCAGAAAACAACTACTTCCCTGGATGATACCACGAAGGGCGTTGAATTATATCCGGCAAGTACCAGTGTAAGAAACATCTGCATTTGCTTCAAGTAATGCCGAATATATTTTCAATTATTGTACAAGGTAGTTCCCAAAAACATGCAATTTTCCTAGTATGTATGTAAATTGCAGCTGGTTTGAATGAATTACTCAAGATAAGATTTGACATAACGTCTCACTAAAATTCTGATATTTGAAATTATAATAATAAAGAGGTGCCTTCTGATATAACCGATAGTAAAAAAACATCCTATCATTCATTGAAAACAGCATTTCATATTCATATTCGTTTATGAACTTGGGTATTTTTGTGGAGAGAATGAAGTCGGGAATCATTTTATGGCTTTCTTCTTCTCCGAATCGAAAAATATAAATTACAACTTCTATGAGTGAAGTAAAATAAGAAGAAAATTACAAACACTCTGTACGTGTGTATCATTCAAGAAAAGAAAGAAAGAGTCCATCTAAAACAGCTACTGCCCTGCCTATATGGCACAACGGGCACTGACATAACCTTCTCACGTTATAATTTCGAGAAAAAAAACTTCTATCAAAATTCAAACAATGTAACCTCCACCGAACTTCGAGAGAGGATAGACATTTTCGCCGCTGGCAGTAATAACGTCTCCATAAAACATCCACAAACGTCTCGGAAGTTCACCCAACGCGTAGAATAACACAAACAAGGTCTGACTCAATTTTCACTGATAGCAAACTTTTCAAACAGACCCGAAAAGTTCTCCGGATTCGCTCTGCGCCTGGCTCAACGATTTTCTGTCGAAGTTATTTGAATAAGCACTTATTTAACTTTTCCTGCTGATTTTCTGATTCGACATTGCTAGGAAACGGCGTTCCAATACTAACCAAATGTAATTAATGATCTATTAAATACCGAGACAAAAAGTGATCATTTATCTCAACCAGAGCTGGGCAGTACTCGAGTAAATTGTACTCAAAATTTTACTAGAGTACTCAAAGTACTCAGTAATTGTTACTTTTGAGTATCTTTTCTTTGACGTACTCAGTACTCGAAAAATATTGAGTACTTTACATTTTAGAGTACTGAGTACTTTTGATTCATACATCTGACGAGTAACGAGTACGGACGCGCGCACACCCGCACATACAAGTATGAGCTTGTCTTGAATGTTGTGCCTCAGAGCCGTCAGCTTAACTATCAGTTCACATGAAATTTTTTTGTATACAAATACATCATTGCCTTCTTCTGCACCGGTTGAAAGACTCTTCTCTTATGCAACGATAATAAATACTCCAAAGCGTGATGCCCTAAGCGATACGAATTTCGAAAACTTGGTTCTCTTAAAGAATTACTTTTGATTATTTTTTGTTACCTACCTTCCTGTTCGTACCTCTACCTATCAATCACTTGATCAACCAAGTGTGACGGATTTACTGATAGGTGGGAAAAAGTACCAAAAGTCTGTATTACAATTTTGTGTTCGTTTTTCATTTTGTAATGTTTGTTTTGTTAATTTGTTTACTGAAAGTTATAATATTTTGTTATTTTTTATATAAAAATTTTATTTTGGAAATGGCGTATTGTATTATTGTATATATTATATACATATACACATGAAATATACCTATACGTAACTCTGTAACTGTTCTTTCGACTATCCTCTACCTGTGGCTGTACTTCTCTACCTAATACCTTCATTAGCTGCTTTCCTACTTATATGAAAATTAAAATGCGAAAATTGGGTGTACACATCAATGGTAAGTGCAAATTGATAGATTTTTTATCTGTCGCTCTCAAGGTGAGCATCCACGATGAAACTAAAATGTCATGAAAATTTTATTTCAAGAAACATTTTTTTCATGGTGCGTATTCACGAGGAGATAAAAATTTCTCCACTCGCGATTGTTTGAAATTTTTAATTCATGAGAGACGAAGTACAGTAATCTGCTGTTTTCACGGTGACTTAGTTGGTTCATTGTTTGTGCATTGTGATGGCTACAAAAAAAAGATAGAAGAAAAGCTGCAGCTTGTTATTTCTCACTAGCTTCGCAAACAAAGACATTTCACAAAATTTGGGTACGCGATTGGATTAAACAAAGAGAAAACCACAAGTCAATGAATTTTAGAACTTCATAAAACTCCCATTTTGTCACAAAGTTATCCCCTGTAGCCTGACCGCTTTCAGTTTTTTTCTTCTTTCTATTAATACTTTGGAATTGGCATCGGAGACTATGGATTTTATCATTTACTTCTTGAACGATATGCCCATAACTTCCGATATAGCATATTCCGATATATATCAATGGAGGTTTATCTAGCAATACGATTTTTATACTACTCTAAAGAGCAATCCCATAAATTGGGATGGGATTCGTAAAGTTCCATTAATTTCAGTGTCATTTGTCGTGACCAATTGACACTAGCTTTTCTTTTCTTACTTTTGTTCTCTACTTCACTCATTGTTCCAATTTAAAATAGTGATGGAAGAACGTTATTTTTTTATGTAAACATACTAGCGACTAGCGTATACCGATCTTGTTTCACGAAGAACGCCAAAACTCATGTGCAGCACGTGAAACAAATATTTCACATGAAACAAGACGCATATCGCGTGTACAAGTTGAAACTTGCCCATGAAACAAATGTCTCGTGAAATATTGTGTCATGAAATTTTTAACAATTTTTCGCGTAATTCAATACTGTTTCCACTGTGAAACACGAAAGTTTTAACTCATGACACAAAAATTTCATGAAAAACTTTCATCGTGGATGCTCACCTTCATACTGACTAGCTGTGTCTGAGTGTCTGACGAGGCGGATACATTCAACGTTCATTATAATTACATATTCATTATATTGACTTCTTTTTTTGAAATACTCATACTCGTTACTCATTTTTTACGAGTACTCTGTGAATTTTGTAAAAGTACTCATTTGCCTTGAGTACTTCTCATATAAGTACTCATACTCGAACACTTATGAGTACTAATTGAAGTTACTCATAGTGAAGTACACATGAGTACTTAATTGCAGTACTCTGTCCAGCTCTGATCTCAACAGAAAACAAAAAAAAACTCTTACAAATGTTCCAACCAGAAAAAACACAACAACAACAAAGTAGCCGCTAGTGATATGTGCATAAATTAATCAGAGTTTACAGTAGTTAACAGACGAAGTCCATATCTGACCAATACACTCTGCAAGAATGCAAGAAGATCGTTGGCAAATAGTGTTCTTGATTCCGAGATATGTGTGAGGTTGGATCTCCATATCCACTTCTGATAACAATCAAGTTCCGAGGGACTCCTCTAAGTCCGAATGCTTCTAGCTCCGTCAATAGTATGTCATTACCAAGAACATGATTTTCACAATCATGACATTTCTGGAAGGCTTCAAGAATTTTATCAGCTAATTTGTTCACGGCGTCAATAACCATTGGAGCCGAAGTGAGGAATATATAAAAGGTAAAGTAAAGAATTCTTCATTTCTGTTTTTGAAGATGTCTTATAATTTGCCAGATTCGAATAGAGAAGGTAAAGCTCCATGAGGCAGTAATTTGTTTGTTAGAAAGGTTTGAGGTTCACAACTAAATCTAAAAAGCTAAATCGCTATTCAGATTGAGAAATGAATAATAATCGTATTCCCTGACAAGTTGCTGCCGGAGATCCACTTCAGCTAGACCGGCTCTCGAAAATAACGAGAACTCCATCGAGAAACTCTCCCAAGTTTCCAGAAAATGTCTGTCGAGATGCTCCTCATGCCGCAAAAACGTCTCTCCCCGGGCGGACCATCTGAACTGCGAAGAATTGCATCCGGACACAACTTTGTCGCCCGTTGTGCAGAACGAGAAAATAAATCCTCGAGATGAGTTTTTGAGTTGGCCATTAAAATATGTCTGGTTTTTGTCGTTTTCTTCCTTTATTATAAGTTCATGAGTTTCCCAACGAAGTGGTGCATCTCGAGAAGACAAATTGCAGTCGGGAACATTCCGCGTTGGCCGGTGCTCGATTACAGCGAGATTTCGTGCTTTTTATTGGCCGCCGGCACGTGAATTTATTGGGCGGATATGCATGGCAAAAAGCGTATTTATTATTTCGAGAGTAGGACAAAATGGAAAATATTTCGTCAAATATATTATGAAATAGTATATGACATTACTAGTTCGGAAAGTGGCATTTTTCACACGAATGGGGAATATTGTATACCACGAGTGTGAAAAATAACTTCCGCACAAGTAATGTAGACTATTTTTCCTACGACCACCTATTTCATCAAACAATATGTAAATATGAGATCGTGCATATTGAGTTGCCTGACAAATCCTACCTATTGTTTGAGACAGTCTTCGTTTCGAAGCCTACTTAGTTTTAGAAATTTTCAAATGAAGTCCTTCGTGCTTGGTTTTCCAGTTGCCTTAGATACAGGTTGTTGGTATTGTTACGAATCTCCTAGCGCTCTCTTAGCGCCGGCCCTGATGAGATCGTAAACGCAGATGAGGAATCGCGTCGTAGCGAACGTCATTTTCCAGATTAACTCGTTAATCGCGTGTGGAGAATTCGAGAAGATTCTTCATAGGCGTACACAGGTATATATACGGGAGAGACTTCGTCGAGCAGAGTTAGTTAAGTGGCAAGTTTGTATTCAGAGCAGAGTTATTCGGAGTTAAGTGGAGAGAGTTTTGTTATTGCTAAGTGCAAGTAGTCGAAGTGTAGAATTTGTATAACAGAGAGTTTGTATCAAAGAGAGTTCATCAGAGTGTTTAGTACAAAGCGTTGGATAGTTAGAGGATCAGTTCAAGTGATTGTATTGTATTGCTGAGTGTACTGTGTTGTGATAGAAAGTTGAAATAAAAGAAGTTTAGTGTTGTTTGGTGTTTTAATCAACGAACCCAAGGATATATCGTAACAGTAGTGTCAGAAGTAGGATTTTGCAAGGAAACATCGTAACAGTATTGAAAACAGACATTAGAACTAATGAACTAATAGACTGGCCATAAGAGAGAGAGGACTACGGACTACATGAAGTATAACCTCTAAGAGAGTTCCTTTTTCAATGTAGCAGATAAAGAGGATAGAGTAATTCTAGTATAGAATAATCATTCTGACGTTCACAAAATCACTTCAATGTTCATATCCTTTCTGTCTCTGAAATATTCCGCACCGTGTTATATGGAAAACTGTCATCAAAGCCTGTCTATCAGTTGTAATGTCTATGGTATTGAAATCAACCACTGAAATAATTCTAAAATTGGAGTATTGCAGAATACTTGCATATGAGTTGGGGGCCGTTTATAAAATACGTCACACTAAAATCAGCTTTTTTTGACACCCTCTCCCCCCCATTGTGACGCTGTGTCACACTTTTTGTGACCCCCCCTAGAAATATTTCGTCACAAAAACTAAGCCCCCCCCCTTCTGAGTATGATAAATTCTAAATGACAGTACACAAATTCTGAAAATTAAAAATGTTTATTTAGTTATTATAATTAAATTTAAATAAATTAATAAATATCTTTCATAACGAAAATATAAATAGCAAATAATATTTCTATTATTCAGAAGTCCGAGGATTTTCTAATTACATAATCAGAAGATTCAAGGCTCAATAACACAATGAAACAGTAAAAAATCGCTTTATTTTGTTTCATTTGTATAGTGAAATACAGTGTACTGTAACGAGATTAATTCGCATTCTCAATTGAAAATTTATTCGCAAAGATGAAGTCACTATAGATTTGATTAAAAACTCTGACGAGTTTAGGAATTCGTTAGAAGATGTCGCACATGTAGATTTCTACCAAAATCTACTGAAGATTTCTTTCATACCAAAATTTTTCAATTTTTGTCAGGAATCTACTAAAAAAACAGATTTCTATCAAAAGTGGTCACGCTGGCTTCTAGCGCTCATGTAAAAAAATAATAAACGGAGAACGTCACGTTGCCGTATACCCCCCGTCCCCCCTTGTCACATCTTGTCACACTCAGCCAGACCCTCCCCCCTTGTATGCGAACGTATTTTATGAACGGCCCCTTGTCTAAATTTCAAATTTCCGAACAGTGTACAGTGGAGAACGAAAAATAGAATTTTGATCGAGAGTAAATTACCCTGGATGTAATCCCAAATTTCAATATTGATTTCAATTATAAACAACTCCTTTGAATGAACTTTTTGATTATGTCAAAAATGAGATGTGGTGTACACCTGATAAAAATTCCTATTTTTCATTCACCCCTGTATACTGTTCGGAAATTTGAAATTTTGACAACTCATTTGCAAATATTCCGCAACAAACCAATTTTTATGAAGAATAAAATTCTCTGAGAAATCGATAATAAAAAATGATCCTTATGGAGGAAATTTTTGAATCTCACTGTATTAGCCTGAACCACATTGATACGAAAGCCATTATAGGCGTATTCGTCTATTGATGAAACCCTATAAAAAGTATGTTTCATCCGGTAAATAGATGGGAGGTCGACCGCTATTGCGTCTCTTGGACTGAGGTCTACAGTGGAAAAATGGATAAATTACGGAACACTTTCACTACTCTGTCATCAGTTTCAATCAATAAAAAATAATTCCTCAAACTTCATTGCTTCCACAAAAAAGCCAAGCACTTCATAGGTACTATTTCAGCTGAGCAGTAACTACCCTACGAGCCAACTTCAAAAATATTTTCTTGAGCTAAAGGAAATAAGGGGTCCTACATTTCAACATGCGATTCCACGCAATTCGCGGATAATTCAATCGAAAACTATTTCATACGAGGTCGAACGAGTGTCATCTTCTCGCTCACAGCAATCCGAAAGGCTGATAATAATTCGTTGTGAAATGTACGGAGTTGACCTCTGCAACCTGCAATTATTTCCGAGCAGTGGTTTTGTTTATTCGTCGACCGGAGAGAAGGTCAGCCCGACGAGGGGCCCTCGCCAATACGTAACAAACATCCACACGTTTTATGGAAATTTTGTTGATGGAACGGATATATTCCATCATTTCGAAATTACGCTCGTAGAAAGTTTCGGTTCCCTTTAATCTCACAATGAAATTTAATTAATGTGAATGTTCAGATTGTTCTTCTATCGACAACTTCATGTTTTGAAACAACTGAAAAAGATGTCTGATTGTACTTATATGAAATTAACATTCTCAGAGCCGCATAACATGCACGCGAGTGTGAGGCAATGCATCACGGAGAATGGCACTGATTATGCACAAAGTCGGTTTTACGTTCATACAAATATATGAATGAGAAACATATCAAAACACATACCGTGTTGTTTCTCATTTGTGGATTAACGAAAAAAAAGATTGATGAACTGGGAAAAGATAAGTGTTGATTTACAAGCCTGTTGGATAGTGTGTGACCATTAAGGTAATCACGATTAGTACATACGTTATTTGCAATGTTTTAATCAAGGAATCAACTAATTACAGTTAGTGTGAAATGATTCGAAATTGCCCAATATGTTTCCTCCCCATCAGTGACTGCAGATCCCCCCAAAAACCAGTAATATTTCGTCGTTCCCAAATTCATACGAGGTATTTTAGTGATGAGATGAACACAGTTTAATCTTAAGATGGAGTTTTGTTCTTTTCACTAGATATTGTATCAAGTCAAAACTTGTGTCTTTTTGCGACTTTTGTATATTCAACTCAACTGTGAAACAGTTTTGTTCACTGAACAAGGTTTATTGCTACTTCTGGAGTAGTTTCATTATGAGACATGAATAGGTAATGTTCAGAATGTCTACAATTCATGTGTAATATAGCACATATATGTCTTCTTCCTCCAACCGTTACTTTTAGAGCAATACATTCAAGATACATTTTCTGAAACATCATGACGTTTATTTTCATTCAATATTTTTTGTTCAGTATTTTTTCTGGTGTCGACACCACTTTCCGATGTTTTGCGACTTTTAAGGTCATCCGCCCTACTATGCAACGTATCCTGAATAGTGTTCAGGTTAATATTATTACTTTCCATAATGGATGAATACAAACTATTATTTCAATGAACCAAATGTCAGGTCCCTCCTGATTCTGATTACTAATCTTCCATAATATGGAAGATCTACATAAAACTAATAGAACAGAAAATACTTTCATTGGTCTATCCCCATAAAAAGAATGAACTTTCATAAATCAGTTTTTCAATGTGGTTTTTCTACAGTTCATTCTCAAATTAACCCTAATTCAACTAAATTTGTTTCGTAAAATGACCATTTACCACAAAAAAATTATGAAAAAGGAATTCATTTACCACAAAAAAATTACTTTCAAACAGTGTCAAAAAAATATTCTTTGGGGTTTGAGAAATACTCGGAGAAATATCAAATTGGACAGTTTCAAAACAGCATGTGACAATGGAAATCATTCTCATAGCAGAAACTTACTGCGAAGATGAATTTCAATTCTATCAACTGTCAAAGAAAAAAGCTACTACGGGGCAGACTTTTTTTCGAGGGGTAAATCACTGAGCAAATTCGTGTACACCGGACTGCCATTTATACTCGGACTGCCCGGAATGCCACTGGAATGCCACGGACTGCCACCAGACTGCCTGGACTGCCACCGGACTGCCCGGACTGCCACCGGACTGCCACGGACTGCCACCGGACTGCCCGGACTGCCACCGGACTGCCACGGACTGCCACCGGACTGCCCGGACTGCCACGGACTGCCACCGGACTGCCCGGACTGCCACCGGACTGCCACGGACTGCCACCGGACTACCCGGACTTCCATCGAACTGCCCGGACTGTGAATGTCGCTCGATCGTGACAACAAATACAACTTCGTCTGTTTTTTAAATCCCTAATCTACTTGACACAAGAATAAAAAAATGGAAAACGAAAAAAAATGCGGAATATTGCGAAATGATCTTCAGCGTATGGAGCAACGCCACGACCAAACAATAACACTTTCGACAAAGGACACAGTGACACACTTTCACAAACGTTTCCATTCGACATCATGGACCAGAGTGAAAAAAAAAATGAAAGAATAAGTTGATTGGCTTTTTTTTGTAGTATTCGAAATTAGGAACGTAAAAATTCGACGTTCAGTTTTTTTATCTCTTGACTGCAAGAAAAACCTATAATGCACGTAGAACATCGTACAAAAAAGTGGAGTATTATTTTTCTTAAAATTTGGAGTTTATAGACATCAGCAATTTCGTAGTTTGATAGAAAAAAATCTTATTGGCAGATGTTTTTCTGCAGGTCTCGTAAAAGGGTCTGCTCGGAATCTCTCATGGTGAAATAATGAAATATCGAGTCTGCTTCTTTTCTTGCTACAAGATGACGTTGTCATATTTTTTGAAGTCTGACTTTTCGTATTGGGCCCACGAGTGGGTCCACCATCATCAAATTTATTTTTTCAAATATGACTCTGTTTTATTTTGGATTTGGTTCCCTTTTGGTGTCCTGATAACTCGCCTAATAATGATGACGTTCAACAACCGTCAGAAAATTTATTGAATTCGAGAAAAATGTCAACGAATGTCATCTCTCTTTCATACATTTTTTTATCGGTTTGTTTTCGTTGCACTCAATATGTTCATATTATATTAAAAACACACATCATTATTATCAGAGCACAAAGGAAGACCAAATCCTCGACCAAATCCAAAAAGTCCAAAGCCGTATTATGGTGAAAGTGGCAATGATGAACTGACATTCGTTTCGAAATATCTCTCCAAATAATTATAAATAAAAAACTGCAAAAAATTTGATGAAATTTCGATTTTTTTCAATTTCATCCGGAAATTATCTTTATTTCTCCGACGTTGAGACGTCATTTTATTCAGCACAGAAATACGCAACTTTCTGCCATAGTTTACGAGATCCCTCGAATTTGGTCCACTGTGTACAGTGGATTACTGTATTCTCTTGCTAAATTTGCATCTTCTTCGTTTTCCACTTCCATTTTACGAGATAAACTAATACGTTGTATATAAATCCTTGAATAAACGATAAAAAATTTCCAACGATCAAATTAAAACCTTCCCAGTGAATCAATTGTTAAATCATAAACTGAAACCGCGACTGAAACAGTCTCGTCGCAACTAGGACTCGTCGACGTTGCTGGCTGGAATACGCGGCCTAACTCGACCAATAATTCGCGCGCGAACTCGCGTGCGTATCATACAGGGTTGTACTAGACGAAACTACGAATGGGTTGCTTTTGAAAATCAATTACGATTTCGATGTGGGTAAATGTCTATAATAATTGGTAATGCCGAGCCCCATGCAATTTGATCAATTCGGAAAAATTCTAACTGAAGATATACGATAAAAAAATAAATAAAATAGGTACCTAACCGTTGCAATTTTCACTAGGGTTTATTTCGGTAGATGTTCTGAAATACTTCGCCACTCTCATTTTCACACAAGATGTCGTTGTCCATCATCTATATTTCTTCTATTACGACTCTGCACTTTTCATTCGTCTCATGCCTATTCTAATTCAAACTAGAAATGTGTTTGAACAGTGTCCTCAAACGAACTGCCGCTATGGAGAGTTGATTTCATCGATCTATCACACTTGTTACAATTGTCTCAGATCGATGGAATCAGCTATTTTTTTTGAAAATGCAATAAAAATCCAAAAAGTCCACCATCTTGGAAATATTTTTGCCAAATTTTCCCTGTTGATTTTCATTAAATTGCAAAATTTTTAAAATTCTAAAAGTCTAATTTCCGAGAAATTGATCATGGCAGATCGTTGTGGGACACCCTGTGACCTCCTACCTCAGGGATCTATGAAGGTATATTTCAAGGACAAACCGAGAGGTGTTTCACTTCCGTGAAATTTGTACACCTAATCGGTATTTCAGGACGGATTTCTGGATTTCAACAGGGATTCCATACATTTCAACAAGATTTCCATTGAAATTTGTACATAGGATTTTCGTGGTGAAACATCCCTCGGGCCGAACAAAAAATAAATTGCAAAATCAACCGCCTGAATCTTTCATATTTATACTCCGAATACGTAGGTAGATATCAACTTTGTTTCCACATCATCGATCTATTGTGAACTACACTGTCCTGTCCACAGCTTCGCTGATGATAGTACACTCAATACTGCATTCTCTTGAGAATCTTTGTGTCATCAGAGGAAGCCAGAGGTGCAAGGCGATGAGAAAATTTTTGAATGAAATCTGATAATAACTCATATTATGGGATGATCATATTGTGAGGTTCATTGCTAAACTGTCCAACAAAAACTCAGTTTTCTCTTCGGTCACAAGAGCTACTTCACACCATGAGGGCTTTTCATAATCTCCAAAGAAAAGATTCGACCTTTTATGGAGTATCGTTCACATGTTTGGAGTTCAGCTCCCAAACATATGCTGAGTGCGTATCACTACGTCGAATTCCCATTACGCCGAATTCCCACTACGTCGAATTCCCATTACGCCGAATTCCCACTACGTCGAAAAGCATCCCCACCACTTACGTCAACAAAACACGATCGTTATCGAAGCTGGATCCCATTCGACGTAATGGGAATTGGACGTAATGGGAATTCGACGTAATGGGAATTCGACGTAGTGATACGCACTCGCAAAATTTACCGGATATTCTGCAATTTCCTGTTAACCCAATCTGACTTAACCTAACTAACCTAACCTAAAAGAAGGATGAATTTCGCTGTGCTGTTGATATTGAAAGTGCATGGTGTGGCACTACGCCGAATTCCCATTACGCCGAATTCCCATTTCGCCGAATTCCCATTACGTCGAATGGGATCCAGCTTCGATAACGATCGTGTTTTGGTGACGTAAGTGGTGGGGATGCTTTTCGACATAGTGGGAATTCGGCGTAATGAGAATTCGACGTAGTGACACGTCCCGCATATGCTGAGGCTCCTGGAATCTATCGAGAGGAAAGTAGTTCTTCTGGTTAATGTTCCTGCACCAACGAACCCACTGACATTACTAGAGCATCGCAGAAAAGTGGGCAATCTCTATCTATTCTATACATATTTTGATGGTCGATGCTCATCTATTACCTTCACTATATACCACTACTGGCTAGCACGATGTTCCACCATGAACATTATGAATTTTTCTCTCATGCAATCAAAAGATAAAAACGCTGTTGAACTCGATAAAAAAGCAACATACTAAAAATCGAAAATAAGATTAAAATGGCGGACTGCCAGGGACTGCCACCGGAATGCCAGGGACTGCCACCGGAATGCCACCGGACTGCCCGGACTGCCACCGGAATGCCAGGGACTGCCACCGGACTGCCCGGACTGCCACGGACTGCCACCGGACTGCCAATAAAATGTACACCGGACTGCCCCAGTGGTTTACCCCTCGCTTTTTTTATGTCATGTATCAGAGACGTTTTTCTCAGAGTTGAATGAAAAATCTTCCATTTCCTTGAACAAGTAAACGAACGATAGCATATTTAATATCTTCTACTTCGGCACTTTCAATTTTCAAATAAGAATTTTCACGTAGCCGGCTCGCATTTCCAATATTGCCACCATCGTCGAATCGTTGATTGCTTCTCTGATTTCCCATTCCCATCTCCCACGAATAGTCTCCAAAATAGTGGAAATACGCGCAGTTGCCAGGGTAACGCGCCCCGAGGGGATACAATAATGCCGTGATGTCTTCAAAGTTACGTGGATCCGTGGTTGCCATTCTCAGAGTTTCAAATCAATTCCACTCGATAAATATTCTTGAAAAAACGAGTTTTGTCAAATTTCACTCATGGAATCATGACCTGTCGTGTAGGTGGATCATACCAGAGTTCATACCTCAATGATTACTTAGGTCAAACTGGCAGAATCTTCAGAACATGCACAAAAAAACAAGTAAGAGTAATATAAACGAAAACAGACTCTACATTATGCAACTACCTTTTCACAGAGACGAATGAATTTTAGCACGATTGAATAATCCCAATATCTATGAATGATCTGGCCAAGTAGAATTATTTACCCTTTTAGCCTTTCAGGAGATTCACGTATTCCTGAGAAATCAGTTGGATAGAGTAAAAATTGTTATGGCGGCTTTGCAAATAAATTCAAATTGAAAACTTTTGTTCCATAATCACATTATTTTATATGCTTCATTTGATGCTTGCTTTATAGACCGAACTTTTACTTTCAATTTATCTTTTATTTTTACTACTAGGAATTTCTCACAATGCTAATCAAAAGAAACGTTCATATACGACACTTTTTCTTTAACATTTTGTATACGAACGCCTCCATTCATGAGCACTGTGAGAACACTATTAGAGTAAAATCAAAATATCTAGTAAAAGAAAAAGTCTGGTCTATGAACTAAGAATGATGCGTTTTTCTTTTATCTCGTAAACGCCTTATTGAGAATGATGCGTTTTTCTGTCATCTCATAAACGCCTTATTGAGCTTAGGTGCAGAATTCAACTACTGTTTTATATTTAATAACCATGCTGCTCCTGAGGTAAGACGCAGGAAGTTCGTTACAAGGCATACCTACAGAACGACTTAGATCAAAGTCGATGACGTTTGGTATGAAAATGCCATGAACAACAGCAACTACTATGTACGTACTACTATAATTCAGCTATAATATTTGGGGAAAAATAAAAAATGCGAATTGTTGCGAAGGGAACGTTCAAAATTTGGCGAATGCGCTGCGATACTTCAAAGTTATTCTTTGAAAATGGTGGAGTGTACTTTAGGATTTCTCAGTTCGATTTGCCAGGGATACGTTATTTCTGGTAAAGTAATTGGATAAAAGTAGTGAAGATGTCAGATCGTGATAAATTATGCAGAAGAGTTTTATTTTATATAACGTACACATAATATAATAAATTTTTCGAATGAAATAGTGTATTTTGAATTGAAGACCTAGGTATTTACTTGTTGATTGCTACATGTAGGATTATAGGTAAAAACACGTGTAGAAATCAATTCCCAACAAGTATTATGGGTTCAGCGGACATGGTAGGAATTTTTATATAAATGAAAAATCTTGAATTGTTCAGTAAACATCGCATGAAATTAGTAAAATGAGATACGGACAGCATTCAATTCGCACTCAATATGAATTTCTGGAAGTCTTGGAGAACGCTTTGCAGGTGAATTGAAACTCGATCGGTGCTTTGAACTCCGGAAAAAATATGTTTTTAATCATACAATTCTCAGAGCACATAACAAAAGGGTGGAAGGAGTCAGCTCGTTAGGTCAACCGCAAAGTAAAGGATGGAACGATCGATGTTATTCTAGGGGAGAAACGGAAACGAAAATATATTTCGAATAAGATGAATCCGAGGATGAATCGCTACGTATTTTTCGGTGTTCGGAGAAGTGAGCAAGTTGGTTTTTGGAGTTCATACATAGTTATATAAAACGATTGAATGATTTAGATATAGAGTATTGAGTACTCAAACGCAATTTGGTTGAAGTAACATTTTAAAAATTTGAGGAAGTTGGAAAACTTGAATTGATTTGAGATGAAAAAAAAACATTGATATGGGCAAATAGGAAAAAAATCGAGAAAAAAATATGAATGAAAATCAGACTATCATCAATCAATTTCATCGCAGTTGACCCGATGATTGTGGTCTCTAGACACTTTTGTGGTAAACCTCTCGCTCTCAGGGGCTGTTTTCGACAGATCGGCTAAAATTTGGAATTCGTCATTGAAGGATGTATTTTCCAGATCTGATAATTTCAAAAAGCCGAGAGAAAAGCTCAGTAAAAGCAAATTTGTATCCTCGGTATTTTCTCTTCTTTGGTGCATGCGATGTTATTTGAACATTTAAGGTTATCCCTTCCATATGATCAGAAAGACTGTTAGAGAGTTGAAATTTTATGGTAGAAATGAAGTGAACAGGTTCGTTCGGTTCATTTCAGAAACGGTTCACTCTAGTACGATAATTTGGATTTCCGCTAGAATTTTCGTTGCCTACATTTTGAGTTTCAGTTGAATAAGGTAGTCATTTTCGTACAGAAATATCGAAATACCTAAAGACTTACAAAGGGGTATGCTTACATGCTCAAACCTCATAGTTACTACCTTCCGAACGCTCCTAGCCTGCCCACAACGTTTGTATATGGCAACATACTATTTGACACACTCGGTGACAAATCAATTGAAAGGTGATTTTTTTTTTCACTTCACGTGAATTTTTTTTTTAATTTCACTTCACCTCGATGATTAAAATGACTGCATTACATTATTTCGGATGTGAACCGCGAATATTTTCGAAACGAATGGTTAGAATGAAAATCTTTATGATCGAATATTGAGTCTTTTCAGTCTTCAAGATTGAAAATTGAGTCCTTTCAGTCTTCATGATTGGGTATTGAGTCTTTTCAGTCCCACTATTGAGTCTTTGATTTAATTGAGTCTTTTAAATCTCGTACAAATTTTACCTTGATGTTTTCCCCTCTCTCTATCTTGACGTCAAGTTAGCAAAACAACCCTTTTATTATTGAGTTTTCCATAGTTTCGACTAGGCCATTATAATCCTCTAATTATTCGCCAATTAGTTTGCGGAAGAAAATCATTCATTTCTTTTTTACTTGAATAAAATCATGTTTTCCCGCTAGCTTGACGTCAAGTTGGTAATTCAACTTTTTTATTAATGAGTTTTCCATAATTTTCAGTAGACCATTAGATTCCTCTAATTATTCGCTAATCAGTTGCGGAAGAGAATCATTCATTTCTTTTTTACTTGAAAAAAATTATGTTGTCTCGCTAACTTGACGTCAAGTAAGCAATACAACCCTTTTATTATTGAGTTTTCCATAGTTTTGACTAGGCCATTATATTCCTTTTCTTATTCACTAATTAGTTACGGAAGAGAATCATTAATTTTTTTTTATTTGAAAGAGAAATGTTGTCTCGCTAACTTGACGTTAGTAAGAAATTCAACTTTTTAATTATTGAATTTTCCATAATGTTTAGTAGACCATAAGATTCCTTCAATTATTCTCTAATCAGTTTCTTTTTCACTTGAAAAAAATCATGTTGCCTCGCTAACTTGACGTCAAGTTAGCAATACAACTTTTTTATTATTGAGTTTCCATAATTTCGACTAGACCATTGGATTCCTCCAATTATTCGCTAATCAGATGCGAGAAAAAATTATCATTTCGTCTATATTCTGAAAAAATTCATGGTGTCTCGCTAACTAGGCGAGTTAGCAATACAACTTTTTAAACATTTTCCATTTTACACCATTGGTGAATGATTTCGAGTGTTATCATTATTTTCATTACTTGAAATTCTGATTTCTCTTCCCATTTCATTACCAATTTCTCACAAACAGTTTCACTTACAAGAATAGGCAACACCGCACAATCCTACAGTTGATCCGCCAGTGGCATTGCTTCTATTAGTAACGTCACGATTGATGTTAATTATCTACGGAACTAATTTAATTTAATTGATCTCACAACGTCGTACAACAATTCGGGGTGTCTGTTAACGGCGACTCGATGAAACGAACACGCATATATTTCCTGAAGCTGCCAAAATGCAACGTTACCCCAGCTCTGTGCCCATCAACGAAGATGTGTGCGAACAAAGAAACGGAGACTAATTACTGAAAGTTTCCGTTTTTGAGAGATATAACAAGTGAACGTGAGTTGAAAAAAAAGTTTGACAACCGAGCTTCCAATGGAAGATATTTGATGACTGTAATAGGGTTCCTTACTCGGTTCCTTAGAACTACTCTCCAGTCATGGAAAGTTCTAGGTTGCTAGGTTCGGAGTCTCATAAAAATATTTTTTCGGCAACCGGCAAAGTAGCATTTTCCCGGCCTAGTCCGGGAAGTACGTACTTCCCGGACTAGGCCGGGAAAATGCTACTTCCTCAAAGAAAAAGCGTCCGGGAAGTGGGTCGGTTGCCGAAAAAATAGTGTACGCAACACGACCGAAAACAGTTTTTTCGGACTCGCAGACTTCCAAGACTCGCCTACGGCTCGCCCTAGAATTTTGTCTACTCGTTCAAAAAAACAGTATTTTCCGGACTTGTTACGTAAATTACTATTTCCGTAAAGAGATGGAAAATATTGACATTTCTGCGAGGGGTGCTTCACTTCGCAATACAGTGTACAGAATTCATCAGAAATCTTGGAAATCCATGTTCAAATCCAAAAATTCCATCTGAAATCCTGGTTGTAATCCCTCATTGTGAAATTTTGCGAAAATATGATTTCTCTCTTTTTATTTCATGTTGAATCCAGAATTTGCTTTGGTTGGAGCATATTGCTATATTTCCAAAGAGTAAGTCCCATGAATTATATTTCAATTTATCGATGAAACTAGTTTATGTTGTAATGGGCTCACTGTGAAAAATTAGTTTCCATTGAATTTTCTCGCAATACATGCGGGCCAGTTGTGTATCACTTGAAACAGTAAGAAGGTTTCCATCATGGTAAGGAAATAGTATGAACATTGTTCAAGATATTGTTACGATATCTCAGGGTTCGTTTTTCTAAATAATACTCCGAATAACACCAAACCATTTTTTTTAGCTTCACTATAACAATAAAACTACTGCACTGACCTATAATCCAAACTTCTCAACTGACTCAAACATCCAAAACGTATCACAAACTTCATAAAACTTCCGCTCTAAACTCCACTGATAAAATAAGCTAGTATGACGATGGAACGCCTTGTTTATACACTCTGTTCGAACAGAGAAGATCCGTCCAGACTCGTCTATTCGCGCCTCGACGTTGGGAATCTTCGCTTCGATAACGTCCGGTGATATCGATCGATCCAAGTTCCATTCTTATGCTGATAAGTGGCGCTCGGTTTGTAAACAGTTCTCATTGGTGGCCCTAGGGGATTTCCTAACAATATATTGTAATGTGGGAAAAGCAGAGGTCGCCGGCAAACCTGCAATGGATCTTGTTATCTCAGGGTTTTTCGGGGTTATAGGAGCAAATAAAACAGATGTGGATTCGGTTGACTTGGCCAATTTATTCGGGTCGTCGACGGGATTTATCAAATATGACACCAACGAGAGTACGAGAATTTGACAAAACTAAAACTATATAAATGCATTAATATCCCTAAATACATTTTGGAGCTGAAGTTATATTTCCCTGTACCAACTAATTCAAACCTACCTATATAAAATGCAGGCACACCACAGGAAATATAAGTTATATTTCTGGATGAACCCCAAAGACATTCAAAATAAATTTAGCTGTCTTGAAAAATTATAATTGGAAAAGTGTCAATGGCAACGACTTGTTTCCCACTGAAAACCTCGCTGAAAACCTGAGTTTTGTGTCGCATAAAATAAGCGATTTTACAAAAAAAAAAAGGTTGAATAGTGTTTTATAGTCCTTCGATGGAATTTTCCTGGTCCACACCAAACGTGGTTTCTTTGCCAATACTGGCCTGTGTGGTATGCAACCACCGGTACCACACAAACTGAACGCAAATTGCCTATCGCTCATTAGTGTTAGAACAAAATGAAATATTCAATTAAAATCAACCATGGCGCATCAGCCAACATTTTTACAACACATAATTCCCTCAAATGAGAACGGCGTACAGAGACGGGAAAATGGTTCGTTACAAACCTAAGGGCTTTTCAGATTAACAATCCACTTTTGTTGGTCTCTAGGGCCACAGAAAATAAGGCACCTCCAGAAATTCGTCTTTAAGGTGCGGAGGGAGGGTAATATGTCAAATTTGACAGGTGCAGAGGGAGGGTAATATGTCAAATTTGACAGATACAGAACAGCACGTGACATCTAATGTAGGGCAAATATTTTATTGGTAAACAAATTGCAAAGACGAATTTTAATTAATATAACCATTATCAAAGATGCAAATCTCAATGGTGTAACTATACTCACAGGGTGATATTCAAGTATGTGGCCAAACTCAATGGGGTGATTATTTGAGTAATTCAAAAGTAAGACAAAACGTTCATATAAATATAGGTGCGGTAATGCTTCATTTTCAAAATACAGACAGGGTGGTTAAAAAAAATAGTTTCATCTTGAATATCTCAATAATCCCTCAGTCGATTTTCTTAGAATTGAGGGTATTCAGGAGCCGATTTGACCATAACTAGATTGAAATCATTATGTCCAGTGGCGTCCCGGAACTCAGAAGGTATCGTTGACCAAAAAAATGTGCGCCAGCGATTTTTTGCAATTATTTTCACAAATTTTCCGTCTCTATCTTCTTTCTTGTATCTTGTACTGTTTTTGAGAAAAACAAATCAAAAATCACTTTATTGCATTTCCTTGGAATAAAACTAGCAAATCGGGGTGCACTTGCATGGACATGCAATAACGATGATCAATGATCAATTGTTATTGAACAAATAACAGGAAAGTCATCTTTCGAATTTTTAGAATTACTGTTCTCGTTGGACCAAAACGATATTTTGGAAGCAAAGTTATGGTGCCATGAAAGGGAAACCCATCATTCAAACAATGTTTTCATGTCATCTTCTTGTTCTTTGGGATTTTTACATCCTGTGAAAAACAATGTTGATTTTGTCCTTCCATGCAATAAAGTGATTTTTATTTATTTTTTCAAAAATAGAGCAGTACACAAGAAAGAATACGGAGATAAAGGAGTTGTAGTTTCAGTAGCAAATGCAAAAAAAATATAAAAATTGCAAAAAATCAGTGACGTAAGTCCATTTTTTTGGTCAAAAACATTGTTTGAGAAACCTTCCAGGACGCCACTGGACATAATGATTTCACTTAAGTTCGTGTCAAATCAGCCCCCCAATACCACAAATACCACCGCCAAATATTGAAAAAATAGGTGAAAGAAATATTGAGATAATCAGGAAAAACTTTTCATTTTATTTTGACACCCGGTGTCTTGAAAACGAAGCATTACCGGACCTATTTTTATAAACTTTTTGTCTTAGGATTACTGGAAGAATCACCCTTTTGAGTGTGGCGTCGTACTTGAATAACACCCTGTACATCAATCTCGATATTCAACTCAAAATACATTTGCACTCGAGCTTGCACTCTCAATTGAAATGCTATTTTTTAGACTGATAATAAGAAGTAACGTCATACGCCACTGAAAAAATCCCACGAGAATTCGATTACACAAAGCCAAATATTGTCAATGCTCTTCGTAACTACATATCGACGTGTAGAATAATGATTATGAATTGATACTACATACTTCCAAGACAGGAAAATTTCCACCTGGGTAGACAAATTTCTCGTCATGAATACTAATTCAAAACCGTAGCGATGGATCGAAGAAGGCCGATCGCGTTCTTCGAGGCGTCGAGATAATTGCAAATCGCAGGCAATAAGTCAATCGTGGAACGGCCATCTTGTCGAGAAAAAAGAACTTCGCAATTGAATCAGCTTCTTTTTCATTTCTTGGAAATTCGCTTCGCTCGACGCCAACCATGATGAAATGTCGCGAGTTCGATTGTGTCTGACCTTGCAATTTGTCAATTGTTTTCATGATTACAAATCAGATCGTCAATATAAATTCTGTGGTAGGTTCTCAGATCTCAGAAGCATCAAATGTATTTCTAATATTGAATACTCTATTAGGTAAGTACCTAATACGCACATAAAGAATTACAACCCATGAATGTATTTTATGTAACTGTATTGGATTTTTTCTTGGATTTTTCATATCGGGCTTTCATTTGGTTCAAATAATTTAGATTCCCTTATGTCAAACAAAACGACTGTTTTCGATCATTCAATTTTGTTTCAAACTAAAAAAACTGAACTGAACTGATTTTCTCCATTCGAGTTGATCTCAACGCTTATTTACCCACTTGTGTGGGGTTTTTCAAAAAATTATCAACCAGAGATATACTCACAGAACGAAATGTCACTTTTCGAAACTGTTTATAGTAGGAGAGCCCACGATGCTAAATTGGGATTTACTCGAGCGTCATTGTGTTGCGTATTGAGCGTATTGTGTTGCGAAGCTTAGATGATAAAAAGAAAAAAATGTTATTTATTGTATACATTTTCATCGGTGGGGGGAGCGGCTATACACTTTCAAAAATGTAGAAAAAAACTGTTGCATGAACATACTCGAGCGCGTCGGATATTGATTTAATCTATGTCCTACATATTTTTAAAAATATACGTATGTTAATCTGATTATTTCCATGATGGGGGTTGTCGTACGTAAGGGTTGAAAATGAAAAAATAAAATTTTTCTCGAGCGCGTCAGATTTTCTGAGAGGATGTTAAGTGAACCTGAAAAAAAGCTCTTATATAATAATATGACGGTTTGGATGTGACGCAGACTCGCAGCCGTTATTAGAATGTGAAAAATAAATTCGTCATTTTGAAATACACAAGCGCGTCAGATTAAGATATATACGCCTAGACGTTGCAGTCTCATTATCTGACGATTATCTGGAGGGAATCGCCTATTCCACCATTTTGATTTTTTTTTTTATTTAAATCAAATAAAAAAAGTGTATGTTTTTTTTTAGTAGAATACTTTTATTTATAAGAAAATAATTATAAGCAATTCAATTTTTAAAATTTTGAAACTTTGGAAATACGTTGTAAAAAATATCATGCCACCAACGAGTCTGCGTGATCAACTGTCATGGCATCATGGCAACAGAAACCAGAGTGGAGACGTAGTGAGAGAGCAATAGATAGAGAAAGAGTGAGAGAGAAATAGAAACGTGGAGAGGGGAAAATAGGCATCACACGTAGCTACAGGCATCAAACTTAAATTTTCATTATTTCGGCTTGTAGAAATCGTCAGATTATATATTTTTTGCAATTCTTAAATTATTCCCTTCAAAATTAAATTAAATTAGCCACGCTCGGGAATGTCGGGATGACGTTTTTTTTTACAACTTTGTAGCCCTCCTCCTTCTTTAGGTCACTCTCGAATTGTCAGATTAGTGGAATATACAAGTTTCAGGATCTAACTAACTCACCCTACTTTAATCTGACGCGCTTGAGAATTTCAGATGATCAATTTTTTTTTACTAATCTGATCCTTTGTCCTTGAAGGGCGGCCATATATATAGGGCTCATATATGGTGAAAGTACTTAACCGGGTACAAGGTATCCCCCTGTATATTAATCTGCGCGCTTTAGTAAATCCCGAAATCCCCACTTGGGCTCCCCTTTTATTGGTGTATGCAGTGAGAAATTTCTTCATCTCAACCATATGCCCTCTCAAAGGATATATTTTTCTGGGAGAAACAAGCTTGTCTAGATTTGATAACGGAATGTTACCCTGGTGAATGGAATTTTATGGCAAACGTCTTCTCGAGCCCACTTCCTATTCTTGTGGAAATACCCTACCTGTAATTTGTATCAACAACTAGGTAGCCTAGTAGATACAAATTTCGTGTGCTTGGTAAACAAATTGAGAAAATTCATTGTTCAGCGCCTGTCTAGTCATTTAAGCAGAGGATATATCAAGAAAAAGATATATTTGCTAATTATTCAATATTACCTCTTGCGTAGAAGTTTTGCGTTCTTGTTGCATTGGCTTGAAGCCTAAAAAGTTGAAAAACAAGTTTCACGAAAGTAGGAAACAATCCTAAAATTCCATAGCTATCGTCATTCCACAAAAAAAGAAAAGCTCGAAAAACGGAACATTTCGAAAGATAAAATTCAAATTAAACTCAAGAAGAAAACGAGGAAAGTCAATTTATCACACAGGGATCATTTCGAATAATATTATCATTAGAGAAATACAGAAAACCCCGTTTTAAAGTAAACTCGAAAAAACTTTTATTGAAATGGATCACTGACACCTGAATAAAAAATAAAAGAATGGAAATACTATAATTCTTCTTATTTTTCTTTTCTATGCTCTTTTCGTTCCACTGATCAACGATAAATACCTAATTACATTCAAAAAATATTCAGTTACACATAACATTCGAAAACACACCGTGTACCTATATTCAAATGATCATCAGTTATAGATATACTTTCTGCCAGTCATTGTACGACTAAAAACCCCAACAAGTTCATTGTCCAATCACCATTCACCGTATCAGCTCCGATAACTGGAACTCCCACAGAAAAATCGAACTCTGCAACAATACCAGAATTGTTCTGTTACTGTTAACGTAATTAACACTAATAAAACATATAATGGAAACAATAACTCTTCCGTGCTACCGTACCTATCAATTAGCTCAAACTTTACGCGATGTTTCTCACGTCACACTAATGAGGTCAAAATTGCACATGAAATCACCTAGGAAAACAGTGGTTGCCTCGCCATTTCGATCTGGTCTTCTTATTTACGGTATTCATTAACTTTGGATACTGTAGATATGAACACGCGCATCTCACACTCTTCATGGAGATACTTTTTCGAAACAGTGATTGTCAAGGAGCGACTGCCAAAATGTGGGATGGAAAGAGTGGTTTATTTTTGAAAAAATAGTAGCTAGTACGGAAAAGATGAAAATAAGTGTCTGCGTGGACATAACTTGTGCAGAAATTTTATACAGGGCTTTCTATAGAAAACTGTCCACTTCTATATACCATGTATAATACTTTACACCATTTGAAAGAACAAAAACGTTCCCCAAAACTAGAGTGAAAATCGATATGAAGCTTACCGCCACAATATCCGTTTGGAAGGATAATTCGAAATTTTAGTAATAGGGCATAAGTATGCATGAAATTTTGATTTGTCTCAAATACTTTTTCTCGAATCTTAATTACCGTCACAGAAGTTTTTTTTCATTTATGTATTGAAACTCATAAATATATAACCAGAGGTCGATAGGAATTGTCACGTCAGAGGACATAAAATGACAGCACATTTTGCAGCAAACTCGATTTCACGTGAGGTGAGATCAAAGGAGTTAAAGCTGCAAGGACATATTTTAGTCCATGATATATTTTTCATCCTAAATGCACAGAGCAGTTGATAATATACCAAAACATAACCTATACACAACCATTTGTAAATGAAATTTGCATCAAAACTCCTATTTTTCGTCTATGTCATAGTGATGTATACATAATATTATACTATTTAGGTTCACTCAAGTATGATAAATACATTTACTTACTTATTCTAAATATCGTAAGAATATGAAGTATGAAGTGATTTGATGTATACTACTCGTTATACTATAAATCGATATGGTTTGAGTTATTTTGGTTTCTAACCTACCACAATCGGAAAAAATGGGAATTAAATTGGAGCGAACTGGAGTCTATACAGGTGTAGAAGGGCAGACTGTGGTAGGTTAGAAACCCAGAAAACTACAGAGGAAATATTTATACACCCCAAAATAATGACGTTCAAACAGGGTTAGGTTAGTTTTGAAACTAATGTTTTACTGTTAAATGCTGATGCAAATCTTACTTCTGACTAATTAACATTGAGCTGTATATAAGATGTCTAGAAGGATGGTGTACTGAGTTATACCCTCGGTTATACCTATGCATGTTTGGGGTATACTTGGCGACACATGCCTACTATGATAATAAGCATCATGGCTTTTCGATATCAAATCAGTTCAGATGGCGTTTGCAACGAAAAGAGTTTCAGATTTCCTAGGAAATGTATAAACGGCCGACCTGACAGCTGTCTATACTTTTACTTTTGGACGCTGACTGATCAACAACCTATATTATTTGTTTAGAATACTGGCCAAATTCCCTATAATTGTGTTCCTTTCATTCGATTTTGTTTTTTATGAGTATGACATTAGATTTTGCTCATTTTGTTGACTGCTCGAATCAAAGAATATAGTTTGTCGATCGATCGGTTGACTATGCACTTCCAATTAACGTCAACTAGCGATGAAATTGAGAAACACACCACGATACGTAAAAATGACACTAATGACAGAAAAGTGTCGCCATAAAATTCTAGACAATATCGCATCGGTCCCAGCACCATCCTTGTAGACATCTTAGCTGTATATAAATGTAGGCACACCTCGTGGCACACTAACGTTAACAGGTTCTTCAATTTGTCTTCGCTTTGTCATTCTCGATGGTTCTGGTTTTTCAAGATCTTCTAGATTCAAATTCTTGATTGTCTTCCAATTCTTCAATTATTTGGCCCATAATGGTTATCGGAGCTGCGTCTTCTTAATCATCATTTTCAGGAAGCATCCACATATATGTTATTGCATTTCAAATTTCAATCCAGTTTTCCTGCAGCCACAGGCCGGTCCACAGCCTATTTTGCATTTGCACAAAAAGCATT